>BMAO01003713.1:0-11788 GCA_019973975.1 Trichonephila clavata | reverse complement strand
CGTTGTACGTTGAAAGTTTCGAATATACATAAAAACTAAAAATGGCAGCTTTGAAAGTATAGGTGCGGGTTATAGAGTGTTGTGCATAATATGCGGACTTATGGTATGTGTTTTATAAAGAAATTGAAAGTATAACGAATATATATATATATATATATATTATATATATATATATATATATTATATATTATAATATATATATAATATATAATATATATATATATATATATTATATATATATATATATATATATATATATAATATAAAGGATCCTATGTCTTAATACAGCGAAATCCTTTTTTAACCATAACTTTGGAAAAACTATTTTCCTATTTATCAGTTCTTTCTGTTATCACTAGTTATTCTAGACAAAAGAGAGGGATACATTTTCATGACTTAGTAGCCACACTTACAACAATGATCACGGCAACCAAATAGAATGTAAGATAAAATAGAGAGCTCGAGTTAAAAACTAAGAAGATGCCGATACATTTCACTATTACGATAACATGAATATCTTCGAGTATATTCAGTTGCACACATTGAAGAAGAAAATATTTTCTGGATTAATTTGTTGCGAAATCTTTATGCGCATCGTTAATTGTGTATTGCAAATCATTATATGAGTTTAAATTTTTGTGACACAAGTAACGATTTCATCGCTGATATAGTTCTTTGTATCGTATTCAAATTGGTAAAATAATGAATAAAGAGCTTTAAACATTTATTTGCCAATTAGATTTAATTAAAATACTGTGATCGAAAGTAAATATATGGAAAGATTTTTAAAAGGATGAAGTAATTATTCTGTACAATATAAAACTTTCTAAAAGAAATTTGTTCCATTAAATTTTACAAAATGAAACATAATGTCTTAAAGTGATTGGAAAAAGACTTAAAATAAAATTCAATAGAATAGATTTATAATATTTACTAACATAAGCATAAAAGATGAGAGCTCGCTATATATCTCTAAGGAAAGAAAGGATACTTGATTTAAAGTTGACGAGTGACAAGAATACTTAACAGAAAACTTTAAGTACAGACTGAGGAGAAAAAACACATTCAGATAAATAAAAATTTATTAATCAGGCATTTGCAATTAAATTAATTAACTTTTCTTATAAAAAGCAACACGAATATAAATTACCTAGGGTTATTTTGGATGTTTGAGAAATTAATATTCAAACATCAAAAGAAATTTGTGCAAAGATATTAAAATAATTAACACAATATCTTTCTTAATTTCTAAGTAAAATTTTTGTAATTATGACTATTGCATTATTTGCTTTTAAAATAATAGGCATGAACTCTTATGCAAGAGAAACGAACTGACGTAAATTGTATGTATTTTTATTATCAAAATTCATTTATTTGAGATTAAATTGTAATTAGTAAGTCTATAAGAATCACTGCATATTATATCACTGCACGTATAGGAATATGTGAAGTGTGTTGAATTTTTGATTAGCTTTTGCTTATTTTGATGAATAATAAATTGTTGTTCATTGAGTAATTTATTATTACACTCTTACATTAACTGTCTTTGATTAATGAAATTACGTAAATTATAAAAATATATTAATTTTGAATATTAGAAGAGTATCACATTTTATTCCGATTAATCTACGTCGTTTATAAATATATAATTAAAACTTTGAAAAGTTTCTTGCACCTGGTTATTAGTAAAATCAAAAAAGAATAGAATGCTTGAAATAATTAAAAATCTTTTCTTCTTTAGTTTAGAAAAAAGCTTAATATAAATAAATGTCAACTTATAACTTTGCCAATTGTTCTCGAGTACATTTAATTTAAATTAATTTATGTCAGGAATATAATAAAGTAAAAAAGCAAGTATTTAGCGAAACATTTATCTACATCATATATGTAATGTAAATGAGCTGCTTTAGAAAAGGGATAGTGGTTGGTGTTGCAACTTTCGAGTAGTGTTTAAATCTCGATGTCTCCGAAGAATCACCGTGTAAAGGGCCTGTTAACTCAGAAGATGGCACACCATTAATACTAAAGCTAATAGTCCGTGGGGTAATGAGTTTCCCCAATCCTTTTTTTATAATTATGTTTATTGTACAGATAAAAATCGTAATTTCAGGGAATAATTTAATCAAGAGAAGTATACTTACTTACTTTTAAGGACTTTTCAAATTTTTTTGATAAATTGAGAAAAAATTCGATCAAATTGAACTAAAATGTTTCAAATGAGCGTAACTTTCGTAAAGGACATAACTTTCCCAGATACTTTTCACTAACATTACAGGAATAATATTCGCAGGCAAAATTGAGAATTTGTTTAAGTTATTGTAGTTTTATTGTCCTCATGATTGACAAATGCCATGTTGAACTCATTTTGCTTATAGTTTTGGCAGGATGTAAAATGTCTTGTGGCTTCATATCCTTTTTGATGGAGTTTTTTTAGGAAGTATTTGAAAATTTTCCTTTAATCTAAACGTTTTACGTTCATCACTTTTCTGAAATTTATTTTCGCTATCAGGATTAATATCTATTATTTTATGAGTTTTTCCCTTGCTTAATCAGTTTCAACGTCATCCAATGGTGATCGTAGAGGCCCATTTCTTTTTTTTTTTGTATGATATAGGTTCATTTACATTAATAAATCTTAATGAGTCTTACAACACAGCTATCAAAACCAATAAGTCATTCACAGGCGGAAAATGCATCCTTTTCTTGAAAAATATTTTAGAATAAAAGTGGTTGCGCAGGACACTCCATCACTGCAAGTACCTTAAGATTGAAAGAAACGTTTATCATTCTCCAAAAGAGAGATGCATGGGCAAATTCATTTTAGTTTCCATGTTGACTGCATGTAGGAAGATACTGATAAGGTCATTGGCAACAAATAAACAGTTTTTTCCAGAATTAAAGATTTCGGAACATGGATCACTGTATGACCGCGCCCGGGTGAAATTGGTATAGTTTGTAATTTTTTCCGTTTGTGTGGCCTAGGAGAGTAATCTACCACTTCAAGGGTCATCCTCGTCAATTGATTGTGTTCAAAATAACGAGGTCCGTTGCCAATAGCTTTCGTTTAGTTTCAAAGCATGTCGTTTATAAATAATCAATAAATCTATTTTAAAATGTTTCACTAAATTAGGACTATAACACTCACTAATTACTGAAATTATCTGTTATATTTCTGCAAACCATTAGCTATCAAAATAATAAGTTCTTATCAGAATTATAATATTGTGTAAGAAATAAATAATTCAATTTTCTTAAATATTTCCTGTTTAGTATTTCCTCTTTTATATGATTTACGTATCCACTGCAACACTAAATACATAATAACGATTTATAAAGGGATATTTAGTTCCACAGTAAAAAAAAAAAGATTCTCCAATTGTACAGTTAAGTGAATTATTAAAACTCAGAACTTAATAAATTGGAACTACTTATTATTCGTACAGTTAAATACTGAAAAAATGAAAATAGTGACATAAAAAGAGTGTTAATAAAGAAAGAAAAAATCCGATAAATTAATTCATCAATAAAAACATTTCCGTAAATTCTTGTTTTGTAATGTTTCTGCCTGGCGTACATTATATCCGAACAAGTTATCTCATTAGACATACTTTTATGCAACATTACGTGTACCTAGTTAGATATTTAACATAATTTGTAATCTCCATAGCTACACGCAACTTACTTCTCTTTTTGAATATTAAATCTATGAACAATTCATTTATTTCATTAACAAGCTTATCATGGTTTCGATAAAATAGAATGATTGCTTTTTAATGTTTCACTCCGAAAGACTTCATAGTTCCTGACTTACGTTCAAGTGACGAGGGCGACACGTAAGCTTTCACTCCACTCTACTAACTTCCGTTCCACACCAACTTTAGGATTTTAAGAGTAGGCTGACTAAACTTGCATTATTCACTCTACACGTTTCTCTTCAGTGGCAACAGGAAAACTAAAGACTTGACAATAGCGTCTCTTACCCGGAGTTCATGCCATGACAACTCGCCTAGTGAAGCCAATTTTATAGTTAAAGAAGTGATAAAATTAATCTGTTATATCAACAGTATAATTTACATTTGAAAAAGTGAACTATATTTGCTCAATGTTTTGCTTAAGAATGCCTGACAGACTTTCAATGAGGCGTTGGTTATGTTAACAGTGGCAATGAATATGAATCTCTCAAATCTATTTTTATTGTTACTGTTTCTACTAATGATGCATGGTAGGTTGGTAGGGTGTATATGTGACAAAAACCAACATCGTTATAGTTCTGTTCATATTAATTTAAGAAATCATATTTTATTTTTTGAGAGTTTGAAAATCGATATTGGTCTTTAGCTTTACTTATTTGATATTTGATGGTTGCTTCATTCAATCTATAGATCTATCATTAAAAATTAATATTATTAATTTCTTTTTTAATTCGATTTTTTTATTAATTCTGGGATTAACAATACGATACTTTTATGTTTAGGATCAGTAAAAGACATAAATATCGTAATGTTAAACATCACCACAACGATAATGAAAAATATTGTAAATAGATGTGAATATGATAAAAGAAAGTTCACACATGGTTAATTCATCTCCACAATGAGGAATGATGACGATATTTGCAGTATTTATCACTAGCATCAGAAATATTAAGAGTAATATTAAGTGTTTGGTATATACCAGTTACTTTGAATTCTTTTTCATAAACCTATGATAATTCTACTTCTAAAGAAACCTATTCAACTGAATGGAATCGAATCCAATCTAATACATTTGAAAGAACAGAAACTAAATAACATTTCTTTGAAGTTTACATTTATTCATAATTCTAAGAAAAATGATGTCTATTTTAAAAGTTTAATTTTTGGTTTTAGGATTTTCAAGAAATATTTAAATGTACTTTCTGAAAAAAATGCAATTCCAGAAATTCCAATTTTTTCAGGGAAATCGGAGACAAACATAAAGCATTCACTGAAACTTTTGCATTCTTGAAATCAGGTTTAGGTATCTTTTTCTCAGAATTTTCGATTGTAAATAGACCTTTTATGTTACAACCGCTTAGACGTGCTTAGGCCTCATCAATATTAACAATGTACTTCCATTATTTTCCAGCAAGTGGAAATATATTCTTCTATACAAAACCTCTTCAAAATGTCTTGCTTTGAGCCATTTGATGGATGGTGAACATTTAGCTTTTTTTCAAATGTAAGAAATTTATTTCATTTCTTATTGTTGCTACAGGGCTTTCAATCGATATCAGTGTTTGTTAATTAATCATTTTACTTTTGACTTTACTATAAAAATGTTTTAGTGTTTGCGTATATTTCCAGGTATTTATTTGGAGTTTTCTTTCCGTGTAAAAAAGTAATGATATTGCTAACTCTTCCTTTCTCAAAAATAATATTGCTATTTTGCAATGGTAATGTTCTATATCATATAAGTTTCACTTTTTTTTCTTTTCTTTTTTTTGAAATTAAGAATCAAGAATTTATTTCTTCAATAAGTACAAAACCATATCCGTACAACTAGAGTATATTTATGCTTCCCGTTGGTGAAAGAATAAATGTTAAAATATCAGAACATAATTTTAATTTCAAATAATTATCTGCTGCTTAGAAACTTTTACCTAGAACTATTCACTTTTTTTTTTCAAAACTTTTTCCAGCACCTCCGTAATTTATCCCAAAATCTCTGACCATTAAGTTCAGATTTCGTATTACTCTTATTCACATTAATAGGAAATTGACTCTATATACAATCATTTGTAAAATCAGAACTGTTCATTGCTAAAAGCCCTTTCCAGACTTTGAAATTTGAGGAGACTGAAATAAATTATTCCCTTAAAATAATGCCTCACTTTAAATTATCTCTAATTTAATGAGCAAGCAAACACACACAGCTCCCCTTTCTCTCGAATCAATGGTTATAGAATTCGGAGGGGCACATTTTAGGAATGTTCTCTAAATAGTTAAGCTAATTGAGTTGATTCATTCGCAATCACGCTTTTTCAAAGTCATTTAAATCTATTTTTTCTTAAATATTTTCTCTTGAATACTTTTAAAAGCCAGTGATTATAATGTCTTTCTGTTTTCCTTGAAAACACAGCTTTTAAGATGGTTTGTTTGCTGAAGAATTTTGTATGAGGTATACAAATTCTTTAATCCTTACTCTTATTAGGATTAAAACATTTGTATTTTCTTATGAATTCAAAATAGTATTATAAATAAAAGCTGTTAAGGGGTATCAGGTGTGTTAATTTTGTCTCGAGGGGTGAAAATATAAACAACTTTCAAACATGTATACTTCTTTTAAGTTTAAATTAAATAATTCGAATCTTTTACACTTTATTGACAAAGGATTATGGTTTCAAAAAAGTACAAAACGTTTGAAATATAATCATAATTTTAAAAACTATAAGCATATGCAAATAAGAAATAATTTTTTAAGAAGTTTTAAGAAATTTTTGCGTTGCACACAATATTTTCCAAAATAGTAACCTTTGATGTATAAAACTTTATAGAATTATAAAATGTATCGTACTCTTTAAACCCTATACGTTAAGAATAATATATGTTTTGTATTTCAAAATATTTAAAAATAATGAAATTGTAAAATAAAAATTTATTAATTAAATTTTATTTTTTTAAAAACATAATTTATTATTCTGTTTATTTAAAAATACTGCAGTGTAATAAGGATTTATTTAACTTCATAAATAAACATATTGCTCATAATTAAAGGTACTACTTTAGAAAATAGCATGTACAACGTATGGCATAATTAATATTTCTTATGGAAATATTTCTTATTTTCATACTGTTATAATTTTTAAAATTATGATTCCATTTTAAACATTTTACACTTTTCTGAAGCCCCATTCCTTTATAAATAACATGTAAACGATTCGAACTATTTATTTTTAATTTATATATATATATTGAATATCGTTTATATTTTCAGCCCTCTAGAGAAAGTTAACACCCCTGAGATCTCTTAAGCGTTGCTCTCGAATACATTTCTTTAGAATAATAAAAAAAACTTTATTTCCACATGCATATACGAAAAATGTGTAGTAAACCATAGGTTGCGTGTATAGATTGGATCATTTAAGAATCAGACATAGTGATAAAAATAATTACTTTTATTAATGACTTATCACTTTATGATAAATTTATAAATGTTCAATAACCTTGGGACCAATCGTCATTAATTTTTTACTTTAACTATAAAATAATCCGAAATATTCACTTTCTGGTAAAGTTGGGTTGAAAGTTGATGCTAACAATTTCAAAACTGAGAAAGATTTTTTTTAGAAATGATGTTCACAGATTAAATTTTATCGATATTGGTTGAAGAAACTAATAGGTATGCATTTGATGCACTTAATCTTTATAGAGCAGTGCTTCTCAAACTTTTGATATTGGCGACCCAAGACCCAATTTTCAATCATAATTTTCATCGACCCCCCTCCAGTAATAACAATGTGTTAAATTAAACAATAATATAGTTTGTCACTAAAGCTACAATTCGACTTTATTTATAAACCTATAAATTATCAAGATAAGTATCAAATTTTGTGTATAGTATTATATATGAAAGCTGGAGTCACTGGTAGTTACACTATGCTATTGCATGACTACCTACTTACCTATTTTTAAATATATATACATAAATGCAAACATCGGAATTATTGCGAGTGTATAATTGAACTATTGTACTCTCAGAGGGTGTTGTCATGAAACTCTCATTGTAGAAACTATGAATTAAATACTCGGCGTATTTAAATAATTTTTAACGTTTTCTAGAGCAAATACTTTAGTAACATGATATGATAGACCACTTTTCAAAATAATTTACGTTATACACAACTCTAATGATTTCTTAGTATTTAACGCTAAATAACTATTTACTGTTTTTTTGGAACATGAAAAAATTTTACGAAATTGTGAACAAAAGTTTGAAAAACTTTTAAATCATTTTACCATACAAATAATTATTATGTAACGCCCTTTTCAAACATTCTGTAATAGTCTTCTCATACTAAAACAATGAATACAATAAAAACCTTGTTTTATAGTAAATTATTTTAAGTTATCTGAAAATCCTGAAAACATGCGATTGAAAGAAATAAAAGTAATAAATATAATTATTTTATTCATGTGTGATAATTACTGTTCAAAATGTCGTTCAAATAGCCTATTCTCCTAGTACTTCTTATACGCTGTCATCAAATTCTAAAACATAGCTATTTTAATGTCAGAATTTACTTTAAAACGACAGGCAGCAACAACAACAAAATATACATTTGAAAGCTTGCAAGCCGTTCAATTAAAAATGAGAACCATGAATTTAGGGGGAAAACTATAAAATGCGCCAATATTGGATTTTCTTACTCGTGAATGATCACTGACTAAAAGTTGACAACCATCCTCTCTTCCCTTTCGAAAGTGGAAAATTTAACAATACCACATGGGGCAAAAATGGTCAAGCAGGATTTTCCAGTGGGGGAAAGAAATTTCCTTCTCAGACCCGAAAGCTCCGAATAGAAGGCAAATTTTCCTCAGCTAATGTCGAGTTTTAAAGGTTAACTTCAATATTAATAAAGTACCTCATTAGAAAACTAATATACATTTATAGAATTGCAAAAACAATATTATAAATTACATACAATGTAACCGATTCTTAGTTTAAATAGGTCAAATTAAACAAAAAAAAATTAACACCCCGTTAAAAATATTTAGAATAAATAGATCCGATTAATTTTATTTATATTTATTTGTTTAAAGAACTTTTTTTTTAGTTTTATGGATTAAAATGTTGTTTTTAGTTCGTTGGAGACTTTTTTGTGAATGTAATGCAAGTATTCTACGAATTTTCTCTGTATTTAAATACTTTTCTCTTCAAATCATAGATGGCGATCTGTAGCTCATAAAAATAACATGTTTCAGAAGTATTTTTTTTTTCAAAATTGCCAGGGAAAAAGCATAGAATGACCACTCCAATTAATTTAATAATAATAAATTCATTAATAGACAAATGATTCATTATTAGACAAGAACGAACAAATCACTACACGAAGAGAAATCGATGTAAGTACCCAAAGAATTATTAAAACAGATTATTTATAGTAATGAAAAAACGTACTCGTTATGAACAATATTTACAGCGCTCCAGAATAGTACATTTAGGAGGAAATCTGGCAGGTAGTCTCTCTGTCTTATCGAAGACAATACACAAGCAAATTCTGAATACTACTGGCACACTTCTGAACTCCACCGACCAAAAAAAAAACGTATTACGAAAATTTCCAGAAGGGTCGGTTCCAGAGATTTCTTAATGGTTCCTTTGCGATATTTTTCTCCAAATTTGCCTTTCCCCAAAGGCGATAAAGTCTCCAATGTGCTAATCCAGCTCACATTTTCAAGGTTTGTCGTAACCTTATTTAAGTTAATGATGAAGATAACTTTCTCTGTAAAACTCTTTTTTCCACAAGCAGCGTAAATTTGGAAGGAAATCAACAAACTTGACGTGTTTCAATGTTTTTCCAGCACAGTTTAATAAATGTTACAGTATAATAAATAAGAAAAATAGTTTTTAATAGTGTTCAATAAAATGAATTAGAAAAACAGTTTTTTGTAATATTGTTCACATCATTCTAGTGTTTACTTCCTATTTTTAGTTCCTAATTAGTTTAGTAAATATAACTTTTATATTATTGATAATGTTGCTAACTGTTCAAAGATTTTCCAAGCCTAGAAATTCGTTTAAGATTACTAATCTGGCAATATATAGATTATTGCTTTTGATTAGAATGTTGTCTAAACATTTTAGAATGCGTTTATGTAGTTGTTTAACATTATTATAAGTAGAATTAGAACTTCTTACGATTATATTTATAATTTTTCATTCAGTGGTAACACGAAATATCTTAAACAGACCTTATTTATACAGCAGTCCTCAATCTGTAATGCTTATAATACTGCTCCATCCACCTATATATTTTGGCATAATTTATTAATCTAATTAAATTTTTAGTATTTATAACTTGCTTTTTAAATTTATGTATATATACTTATCGCTCTATATATGCATGCGTATCGTTAAATACGTAAGCGCATGTCAGTTAAAATTTATGACAACCTTTGATCATGTCGCAACAACAAAAAATGTGTGATAATTATTAGCCTAAAAATAATAATAGGGAATGTAACTATTTCACTAATTAAACCATGTATGATTAAATTATTGTAACAATATTATTAATTATACTTCATTTAATAACATCAAGCATCGCAAATCTCTTCAGCAAAAAAAAAAATTAATCTGAACAAAAACTGTATATTTGATTGTTAATCCCAAAAGTAAATGATAATTATAAGACATTTTGAAAATTGGGAAAATGAATTTTACATTTTCACCACCTCAGTATAAGGAACATTTTATGAAAGAATATCACGCCATTTTCTAAAGTAATGTTCCACTTTTACTACGTTACTCCACTGAACGCTTCATGCAAAGGGATTCAAAAGAGAAAATAATATGCATACTTATGTCGTTTCACCTGTCAAATGCATTTAAAATGTTCCATTCAAATCTTTCAATTATTCATCTTTGTTCCTATTTTCAATGGATTGTGCTTCGAAATATTCATGGCCCTGCTCTGAAATCATTTTCATACTCACCTGTTGTAGTTTTTAAATCTTTTTTTTTATCGATATGCCAGTTGTCTTATAAATTTTAAACAGCAAACTATTAATAAAGGAAAACGGTGCAAATCAAAAACAAAAAAAATCTAGAAGAAAATATAATTTAAAAAAAATGCATACGAAAAATATTGAAAAATAAATGTTCATTTTATTCAACAATTACTACAGTTTCGCTTTTTGATTTTAAAGCAAGTTTCTTTTTCCGTGTTTGTGGATATGGTCATGAGTAAAAATACAAAAGAAGAAGGGAAAGGAAATTAAAAGACATGGAAGGAGAATAAAATAAGTTTCTCTTTCAGTATGGAAAGGAAGAATTCCTCTTTTGCTTAAAACATATCGTGCAACTTTAAACTGCAGATGTTATCCTAAATTTTTCCTTTTTTATTTCAAGGAATGAAGTAGAAGCTAAAGAATGGAATGAATTAAAAGTAATACATTTGTTTATTGGCTGTCTGTGTAAATTACAAAGGAAGTCAATTGTAACAAAAATTCCGGTGATAAGACTAGTTATTTTAATTTATTTTTGTTTTTGTTGTAGAATTAACATATATAGGAATGTCTGTGAGAAAATACAGTGATTTTATAAAAGTAATGAAGGGAAGGCTTTTATTAAAACATGAAAACATCAAAAAAGTTTATGCAGGAAGAAAAATAATGTTGTTATTTGTTGTATATAATTTGATAGAACTTTTTTTTATAACGGAATGCATGATGAATTTCTCAAATTGATATCCAATTTCATCTTTTGTTTTATCAAACTTTTCAGAATTACTTTTTCTGAAAAACTTTCCAATTTTTAAAAAGGAAAAATAAATGGATGTAAAAACTAAAAATAATTTTTTTTTTATGTTTTTTTTGCTTGACGAGAGCGGAGTAGAACGGATTATATATATTTCCATTTCTTTGAGTACTAAATGGCAGTTGCATTGGACTTCGAGGTAGTGTTAGAGATTTAGTTAAATATTTTGACCATACATTTTGCGACAGATGTAGATATAAAATGTAAAGATGCATTCATTTTGTGACTTTAAGTGTTGTAGTTGTGGTGACCGAAAATTATGGATGTAGGTCAAATCATTGCATATTTA
>BMAO01003712.1:0-16658 GCA_019973975.1 Trichonephila clavata | reverse complement strand
ATTTTCCAACTGTTAGATTTTGACATAATATTTGGCATGCATGATGTTTGTGGAGTAGAGATCCAATCATAATGAGTTTTACGAAAATCCACATTGAGAATAGGGGTATTAGGAGTGTAAAAGGTAATTTTACTTTTATTTAAACACTACTGGCCACCGTAAATGCAGCACCCTGAAGGAAGCACGCAAATAACATGAAATTTACAACATGTATTAGCGGAGGTGAGATATGCAAATGATAAGAATTTCAGCGCAAGAAACACATCACGCACACCTGTTGCAACCTCAAAGCGCTATTTAAGGCATGGAGATTTCGACGATTTCAAGTTCGGCTATTCGGCAATTGTGTTTTTCTTGTGTGGTTTTTTTTCAAAAAACGATCAGCCATGTCTCGTAGAAAACAGCGATCAGCTTTTGATCAAGTATCCGAGTCCGACAGAGGAAGGATAGTGGCCTACCGAGATTGCGGATTATCTTTCAGGGAAATCGGTAGTCGTGTTGGACGAAACCAAACAACTATAATGCAGATATGTGACCGTTGGATACATGAGGGTATGACGAACCGACGTGGTCGATCGCATCTACCTCAATGCACCACTTCAAGGGAGAACAGGCAAATTGTGCGCATGGCAGTGACGATTCGCTCAGTCACATCACAAAACATAGCACAGCACATTGAGTCTGTAATGCATCATTCAGTGTCTGAGCGTACCATTCGACACCGTTTACAGCAGAGTGATCTGTGAGCAAGACATCAATTGTTTGGTCTACCCTTGACGCAGAACCACAGACGTCTCCGCCGCCAATGGTGAGATGAAAGAAGGATGTGGTTGGTAGAATAGAATGAAGTTGTCTTTACTGACGAGTCATGCATCTGTCTGCCACACCACGATGGTTGGATTCGAGTCTGGAGACACCGTGGAGAGAGGATGCTGAACACACACTGGGCCTGCACTGGGTATTATGGTATAGGGCGGTATTGGATATCACTCTCGCACTCCTCTAGTACACATTGCTGGTACTTTAAACATCCAACGCTACATCTCCGAGGTGTTGGAGCCAGTTGTCCTTCCTTACCTTCAGGGCTTGGCCACGGCCATATTTCAACAGGATTATGTGCAACCACAGGTAGCTCGCATTGTCCAAAAGTTCTTCTTCAATCATCAGATTGAATTATTTCCCTGGCCGGCTCGCTCTCCTTATCTTTCTCCGATAGAAAACATGTGGTTCATGTTTGCTTAACGATTGACCCAGATTACACCCCCAGCTGCCACAGCAGATAAACTTTGGCAATGTGTGGAAACTGCTTGATCTGTTGTAACACAAGAACATGTCCAAAGACTCTTTGAATTAATGCCGAGGCGTGTGGCAGCGGTGATCTCTAACAATGGTGGCTACTCTGGCTACTGATTCTGGCAATAACCACACTGCACGGAAGTCTATGAATTTAATCATTTGATACTTGGTCAACATGTTATCTACAAAATAAATTTTGTCGTGCTATATCTTGTCTTTCTTGGTGTTGCTTTTACGTGGGCCAGCAGTGTAGAAATTCAAGTACTGTTCTTCTTAAATCAAAAGGTGACATTTATAAGAATGTTTTGCAATACATTCGAACACAGGTAAAAAGTATATATTTGGAAAACTCATGAAATACTCATCGAAGCGGGCGGATAACTGTTAATATAGCTCATATGTGTAAAATTTTAAATATCTTATTCATATTTTGTTCGACAGAGTGTTAGAAAAAAAATATATTTTTCTGAAAGATTCCATTTATTTGGATTATTTCCTTAAAAATATCTATACATCAAAGTACTTTACAATAAATATTTAAATATCTTCATATGTAGAAGTCTAAATTCTAAAAAACAACATTTGTATCAGTTTCAATTATTTTACCTCATATTTTCATGCTATAATAGCTATTATCTAGTTAACATTTTGGTTATTTTCTAACAATTATTCTTGTTTTCATGTATATTTTTTTGTTGTCATAATATCACTCATTTTAATATTCTTATTTAGTCGTTCAGGGATGTCATGTGAAAAAATTTAAACTTAATTACCTTCATCGTTCGTTTTTACGGATAAACACCAAAATTTTAAATACCTTAGAGGGATGTTTAAAAATCGTTTTAAAAAATAAATATTGTCCTCTCCCTGGCTAATCATTTCAAATTTTAAAGGGATTTGTACTATTTATGAAAAAGAAACAAATCTGTTTCGTTTATATATTTTCTTAGTTTTAAATTCAAGTATAGTGTTTACTCTTTAATTACATAAAGCTGTATTGTAGGTATTACTGCTCATGTTATTAAAAATTTTAACGCCAGACATTTTTTCTAACTTAAAAGAAAAAGTCCAAATGTTTAATGCTCCTCCTTTCCCAATTTCCCTACTTTATATTTTTTCTTTAATTTAGCAAAATATTAAGAAAAAGTTTCCGTGAATTTTTATTTGCCACATATATGATCAGAATCTAAAATATATTTTTTTAAAATTGTATTCATCTACTGATTTCTATATTTCGTTGAAAATAAAAAATAAACAAATAATAGACAGTAAATATTAACAAAATAAATGTACAATAGCATTTACCTTTTTTTTTTGGATATATTACTTTAACTTGTTACAGATTTTTAAAATTTTTGACTGGATACATATAATCATTCATTAATTATTCAAAAAAATCAGTTAATTTGTTAACAATGCGAGTGCATGGCCCGTGAGTGCGTATCATGGCTTTCTCGTTTAACATTTTCCCTTCTCTTCACAAAATCAGCACTTCCAATATTACTTTTCGAAATTACTTTTACATCTTTGCTTCTTTCCTCTCCGCTTAGCCTGGCGTTGCACGGGCTTTTACCGAGTGAATAACTTAATCCCCATGGGAATTTCCTGTTTCCCTTAGGACGATAGCACTTATGTCTGTGTAAGCGCGCGATGTGAGTGATTTCTTTAACTATGGCATTAAATATCCCTTTTTCGAAATTTGTTCTTGTGTTGGTGTGGTGTGGTAATTAGGAAATATGGATGAAAGCTCAGGTGTCGTCCTCGTCGCTTGACCATGGTTGAAAATTTCGAGGTCCGTCGCCAAAAATCCTCGAATAGGCGAACAGTGTGAATTGATGATCACTCATTAACTTTTCAATTATTTCGTTGCAATTTTTTAGTTCCGGAAACAAAAATGTAGCCTTTTTAAAAATAGTTGTATTTTGAAAAAAGACAGAAAAAAAGAAATTTTTCAAATTACAAAATTTTAGTACTATTTTAAATCCTGAAGTAAAATTGTGAGGATTTTTTTAAATGTTCGACACACGGGGAAAAACTTCATGCAATTATCTTTATAAAAGAAGAAATTATAAATTTTTAAGTATTTTGAGTGTTTTATTAAAATTTGTTCCAAAAAGATTTTGGCTTTTTATTTTTTAAATTACTGATTCTAAAAGTACGAAAAATCATTTTTGTTTAAACGCAACGATATTGATTCATTTCACAGTATAAAATTCAAAAAGAAAATAATACTATGTGATAAAAGTATATTTAAGAATATTTCCTTATATTTTTCTTATGATATATTTTTCTTATACTCACTGTTCTTCAATAAATCAATATTTAAGAATAAAAAAAAACTATCGGTTGTGATGCGTTATATGAATGAGCGTCCCGCCCCAAATAACAATGTTATGAGGGAATTCCCCTTTTTACTACGCAGCAAAAGACTCAAAAATACCTCAACCTTTCCCGTCTTCAAACAGAAAGATAACGAAAAGTTAGCTTTCTGTTTGACGCAATTGAGAATTTTTTTTTAAATTTTCAATCTTTTTTGAGGGCTTAACTTTCCCGTTAAAGTTTTGAAATTTCATGCATTAATTGTAAAAACAAAGTACTTTCAAATACAGAATGTACAAAAAAGACTGTTTAAATTATTTTTCGCAAAAACGGTATTTTACGAAAATCACAAAAAAAAAAATTTTAATCCGTAATTTTTAAGTAATTTTTTCAATCTTCGCAGAGAAATTGAAAAACATTTTTCTGCAAACGTAAAAAAAGTTTCGTATGATAATTTAAATAAATGACGAAGTTATTTAATGTTGCGTTAAAACTTTGAGTATTTTTTTAAAAAAAATCGTAGAAAAAAGTTTCTAGCCTTTTATTTTTAAATGACTGATTCAAAAAGAAAAAACGCATGAAATTAGTTAGTAAAAAATATCGTTTTAAAAACACGAAAATAAACTCATACGCAAAAATTTAGAAATTTTTTTCATAAAAACGCATCAGTTTTAACTCATTTTTTAAAAAAATTTAAAAAATAGAAAATATCTTTATTTTGCACACAAAAAAAATTATATCCTATCGTGGTGAATGAAATGATCTTTCCGATTCCGTAACTACTTTTTGTCTGATTTAAAAAACAAAAATCGGATGGCTGTTTAAATAACGTCGAGAGTACCGAAAAATTTCACCCTCTGTTCATTCACGACGCTAGGCGGGAAAAACAACGCACATGGTGAAGACGATTAGGCGTTTTAAGGTTTTTAATTAATATATTTTTAACTATTTGGAATATCGGAATGAAAAATAGTTTACGTCCTATTCTCAGACCTACTGAATATACGCACAAAATTTCATAAGAATTGGTCTAGTCGTTTCGGAGGAGTTTGCTACAAACACTGTAACACGAGAATTTTATATATTAGATATATATACATTCTTATTAGACATCATTTACAAATTAAGGGTCTACCACAAGGTGGCCCAGCTAGCAACTGTCTTGCCAATTTATATTTACATTATTTTGAAAATAGTTTCACAGACAACTTAGAATATTACATTTTTCGTTATATAGATGATATAATCAATTTTGGCAAGGAAGACAACTTTAAACCTAATATTAATTTTTATCCACAATATGTTAATTTAATTCAGACAAAGAGTAACAATTATGAAGCAATTTTTTATATAGAAATTAAATTAAAAGATAATAAAATACTTACTAATATTTATGATAAACTAGAAGACTTTAGTTTCAATTTTATAAAAGTACCGCATTGGGAGAGTAATGTGCATGTTTCTATATTCAGAAATATTGTTATCAATAACACACTACGCAATACATTTCTAGTTTCAAATAAATCAGAAAAAATAAAAAAACTATAAACCTTTTACTAAATACTGTTTAATTCAAATATACCCGATTAATTTTATTAATAGATATTTGAATATAGAAATTGTAAATAGTAAGGATTAAATTTCCATAGTTTTAACAGGTTATTATTGTAGATTTATTGTTCTTCCTATATAGCTTTAGATACCCCCAATTTCTAGTTTTAGATAAAATTACTTTTTTTAAAATTTATTATAACTTCTAAATTATATTATCATAAATTATAGTCTCTAAGATAATGGTAGTATGTTTACAATTTTTATTTTACTATTTATATTCTTTTCATACTTTTGCTAAGTGCTATTTTTCAGCCATTGTTTTGTTTTGAATTTGTATTTGGGTCCAGAATATGGCAATCACTTGTTTATTGTACTCAGATTTAGCGCAGGCTCTGCATTTCTGTATGAAATTTTTAGGTAAGTTACCTTTTCCTCATAATGGATTTAGATTTCCTATCCATTACATCCTTACTCGGTATTATTTACAGAAAGGGGGAAGTTTGGCTGGCCAAAAAAACATGTTCAACCTCACTTTTATATAGAGAAATTTTTTTAAGAGAAATTTTTATTTGTATATAAGTTGTCTTAAGTCAGCAATGTTAATAATACTGTAGCATCCATTCTTTTATATTTAACTCTGTTATTTCATTTTTTCATATCTCCTTTTAAATTCTGTTGTCTGGTTATCTTGTAATTGCAATTCTTTTCAGTTTTATTCATGTTAATTCATCTCTCTCTTGTAGAGAAAAATTTTGATAATTTATATATATATATATATATATATTATATATATATATAATTTTTAAAATATAAGTAAAAGAAACGAATAAATTAACAATTTAGAAACTATTATTTATAAAACAATTTCCTTTTTTTTTT
Organism: Trichonephila clavata; assembly: GCA_019973975.1. NCBI lineage: Eukaryota > Metazoa > Arthropoda > Arachnida > Araneae > Nephilidae > Trichonephila > Trichonephila clavata. The sequence continues at coordinate 10,610 of BMAO01003712.1, read as the reverse complement.
CTTCCTAAGTCCTTCCATTGCAAAAAGTTTTAAGAATTACAAGACAACACAGCTTTCTTAAATTTATTTGATTGTGTCAGGTAGTATAAAGCAAATGTGTAATGCGCTTGTATGAAATTCGAATATTTTTTTTAAAGAATTTTAAATAGATTTGTAAATTACTCAAAAATTCCAATTGTTTGGATTGGCAAATACTTAGATTCCATGTATTCATTAGAATTAAGTAGTATAGAAGATTATATACATAATTCTTTTGTAGTTATAAATTTTGTGCACAATCAACTGGATACATTTCTGTTGATACTAATTATTTTACAGAAACCAAACAAATATATATTTGCTTTAAATTCCTTTTTATTTATCTTTACGATACTTTATATTTGATTTCTTTTTTTCTCTTTAAAGCGAGAAAAATCCTTGTAAAAATATAGGCGAACATTTATTTTTAAACATTCTTTACCAATAACGAGAGGCATCAAACGACAATCCACTCCTAAGATTTAGTTCTGATTCAACGACCTTAAATTGCTATACATGTCGTTTTATTATGTTATGTAATTTATTTTTCAATCTTTCTCATTTCGAGGCATATTACAAAACATTTCAATATAAAAATAAGCTCAACTAAATGCTTTTTCAATTTGCATGTGTTCGTTAATATTCAGATTTACATGTAGCACATCTTTTATCGCCTGAGTTTTTGTTATGCATTTTTACCCTTTTTAGTCATTCAGCTTAATACAATTCATCTAAGTCTTATAAAATGATTTTGGTTTTTATCAGAATTAAAGATTATTATGTCACATGAAAGATTATCTTTGTCTTCGCTATAATGCCCCATTATTTGCAAAGATAATAAAAGTAGCAAGAGCTTCTAAAGGTATTACAAAAGGATGAGTGCTTTAAATCTAAAGAAAAAGTGCAATCTGATTGCGAAGTATAAATTAAAAGTAGCATATCACATATTATAGCAAATTAATTACTAGCAAAGGAAAAATATTTATATTTTCGAATGAGACGACAAAACGTTAACGAAATAAAATAACTCCTGTTAAAATTTATTTCATACAAACTATTCAACACTGAAATCAACTAAACATTACAAAGTGTTCTTGTGCGATTGATAAAATATCTTACTTAAATATATAAAATAAAGGACTTTATTACTTTCTATGAAATAAAAGAACTATATTAATGTTATTTGCTATACAGATTTTAGAAAACTTAGAAATATTGAAAATTAGAAATACTGATAATAGTGAAGTTACACATAAGGTGGCAAATAAACAAAAAATGAAATGAATCGAATTGGCATCCTAGGTAATAGTACAGCTGTTTCATAGTTGGATTGAGTGAGTGAGTGCATATTAATGACGCAGTTCAGCTACACGTTCTCATAGTTGGAATTGAACGTATTGACCTAATTATAATAAAAATTGCATTAAACTCTTTTTCTTTCAGAAGCTACGTTCGTATAAAATTTTACTGCATCTAATATACTTCAAACACTTTTAATAAATTACTTCAATCCTTAAATTTGTCTCTTATTTATTTTATTTATATTTAATTTTTTGGTACAGCAATATTAATTCACTTTATAATAATTTTCTTTCAACATATATTTTAATAGCTCCGATTTTGAAACCCATTCAGAAATCTGTTATATTTTATTTTTTTCCCCAAAATTTTCTAAAAAAGAGTGAATTTAAAGAAGACAAAATAATTTCAGATAGGAAATGTTCATTATTAACAATGCAAAGTAAAGTACAATAGACTGCTCAGCCATAAATATTTTCAGGACGACACAAATTTATCATAAGGAGTAAGATTGAAACCAGTACCTTGCTGCGATTAAAATTCTCATTTTATTTGACTGTTTCTTTTTATATGATGCAATTTTTTTTATAAAAATGAAAAAATAAAATTAACTTAAAGTATTACATTTTTTTAATATTTCAATAAAAGTTTTTAGGCTTCTAATACTTTATTAATTCAATTTGAATTAATAGATCTCTTAAGATAGGTGGTTGGATACCACAACACAAAACATTCTCAATTTGAAAAATATATTTTTATACCAACGAATTAAATTTAAATTTTCAATACGATACTAGATAAATTCTAATACAAATGTACCAAAAGAGACTTATTAGTTTGTGTGATTATCGTGGGATTGAAATTTATATAGTTTTATAACGTTGGGGGTGTCAAACTATTACGTTAGGCACCAAATTATAAGGGGTTTGAACCATTTTAATTAAGGGACAGGTAGGGAGTTGGTTCTTAACTAAGTCCACGAGTCAATTAAAACACTTTTATTAGACAAAACAAACATTTACATACATAACTAGAGAACTAACATTTAGATTAGAATTGAAAGGGACTGGAGCACATACTCCTACGTTATTACAGTTCGGAAGCTTGGCCATCACTGAAGATTGTTCAACTCATCTAGAGGGCGTGTAAGTCTTTCTTCTGTTAATATGAGAGGAGTCTAAGAAAAGAGTTGTTACAATTTTCATTTAGTTCCTATTCGGAAAATGTATTCAAAAACTGGTTAACTGAAGAAATACCCCTTATTTTCTGTGTTGCTATATAAAATTATAATATACAAGGTAATATCTCTAGCTCTTTTTAACAAACAAATATTATTTCCTTAACTGTAAAATACAACATAATCTTAATTGTCTTTGGCGTGTTATGTTTCCAAAAGCATAGTACAGTAATTCTACGAAACAGATAGAAAAAGAAAAATATTACCCGTTTTGTTCTAAATTTGTTAATTATTCAGTGCATAGAATTTTAAGCTAAATTATTTTTCAGGCTTCTAATGAGTAGAACTTATAACATCTCATATATTTTTCATTTCTCTCCCCCCCCACTTTATTTAATAAGATTAAAACGTTTTGATGTACTTTAAAATCCATTGCACCAAAATGACAAAATACTTTTAAGATAATTCGTAATTAGACATTTTAAAAAGTCATTTTTATGTTATTTTTTTTTCAATAATGTCAGAAGATTCCCTCTGAAATTATAAGATGCATTAAGCCATGGACTTATTTTTTAATTTATTATTTTTATTTTTGAAAGAATTATCTTTGTGTAAAATTTAGAAGGGAATACGAACGTAAGGTGAAGGTTCAATCCTTATCTGGGTTTAAAACGAAAATGAAGACACAGTTCCTATTCAAACACATTTAATTAATTGGAAAGGTGAAGGCACAAACATTTTAAGAAGATTACAGAAAATAAATATGAAGAAGAGTGTTACTGCCGTAAACATGAATAAAAGAATTAACACCGGAAATGTCCACTCCCATGCTGCATCGTTTTACTCTCAGTATCCAACATGTCTGGTGGAAGCAGGGTAACAGTTACCATCTGGCGTGGACTGATGCTGCATATATATTATATAGTTTTTGTCGTTTTCCAATAGCAATTGGAAACTACAATATAGTTTTTAATATACAAACATAAGACCTTAGAAGAAAACATATAATTTATTTGTTAAAAATAAAACTGAAACATGATGGAAAATAAATAGTATTCTATTTATATATGTGTATCATGTAGAGTTGTATATGTAGAGGTCTCTTTTTATATGTGCATCATAAAAGTCACCATATTTGTAAAATAAAAGTATACTTATGCGTTTTTGTATTGATATTAACTAACAGAGAAATAACATATACCGTGTAGATGGTGACGAGAAGAGAATTTAAACATCATTTTAGATTTTTAAAAAATTTATTTTTTTGGATTAATATATCTGTCTAACAAATGCAATTATTATGTAAAATAAATCACGAATCTGATAGAACTATGAAGCAAAGTCTTAACACCGACTGATTACCTTCATTCCACACTGTTAAAATATCCAGAAATATCATTCATTATATAAAACTTTGATGGAGACAATTAAGACAGTATGATACATAACACATTTGTTCACCTACAGGTTATTTGAATAATTATGAGACGATAAACAAATATTCCTCGCATAGTTCTGCTTATTATAGTTAAAAGTGATTATATTTACTCAAATATCTTTACAATTTTCCTATAATCTATTATAATAGGAGTGAATATAAAACATTATTTATTTATTTTTAACATTTACTGTTTGTGTTTTCATTTGTTGTCATCTATATGGGATTAAAACATCTTCAGGAACTCAGTTTCTACAGGATGCTTAAGTGTAATAATTCCCTGTAGAAATCCTTCAGCTGATGAAACGAGTGAGCGAATCATCCCGAAAGATAACAAAACATTAACCATGATCAAGGAGTTTCAAAAAAAAATAATGTTGCAAGGACTAAGATTAAGGACTTTTAAAGGTGGCAAAATGGCATATTGAAAAAATTAAATGATTTGAACATTTATTGTGTAGTTTATGTAATTATGTCAGTGAACCACATTGGCAAAGGTAAAGTGACTATGAATAGCACATCTGTGCTGAAGGGTAAAAAAAAATCTTTTTTTTCGGAAACAAGAACAGATTATGACCAAATATCTCAAGTCTTGAAGCTGTTCATCATAGCCGTAGGGATTTAATCAAAATTGCCTATTATGGTTGCCGTTGTTCAACTGAAATCTTTCAAGGCGGTGGATAGCGAGTTCAAAAGCAAATAGTAAATGTTATGCGCGATGTTTTCTCCGTGGGGTATAATACAATCTTCAAATAGACCTATATCTCCACGAAAAACTAAAACGTATTAATTGCCACATAGCTAGGAATCATACAAAATCAAATAGAAGAATATGTTTTATAAATTTTAAGTTTTAGATTTTATTGCTTGAAAATCAGAGTTTGTTCAATTGCTTATACATTTCAGAGTAAGCTGTTTCCTACTAATTTTAAAAGAAATATTTTATCATTTTTTTTCTTATTGAACACAAAATGCTACTTAGTGGACATTTCCAACCTTTACTCTATGAAATTCTCAGACCACATTCATTGTACAGTTTATATATACTGTCCGTTTTATAGATCAGGTTAGTCAATGCATTCTCTTGTTTTAGATTCTGATAAGATAAAATTAAATTATAAGCACATTGTATTTATTCTGTTATACCAATCAGGAGCACGACTCTCAAGTTGGAAGCCGTTTCTTGTATTTTTCAGATGAAAAATTATCTTACATATATCTCTTCTATATATATATACTATATATAATAAAAAAATGGTCGGCTTTTATATATCAGTCTGTATTCATGTAAGCAATACATTTAGTTCTACTTAATCATTTGTATAAACATTTAATTAGAACATTTATCAATGATAAAATGCTAAATATTGTCTGAATTTATCACAACACCTTATTTGTAACAAACAAAAGAGTTATTTTCAATCCATTAGCACTTTTTTAATGATATTTAATGATAGAAAATTTGTATTTGATTCTCAGTCGTTTTTTGTTAATCCACCTCTCGCCTTTAAATAAGTTTCAACTTGCATAGCATGATTGGAAAAAAATGTGGTTTGTGAAATCAGAAACCATGCAAAGAATAGAGCATTTCATTATTAAGGATGTCTGTTGGTTCTAGGACAAATGCTCTATAGGATAGATATCAGAGATGTGAGTGCGAACACTGCAAAGAAATATCTCTGTCATTTTTTAATAACCAACCCAGTGAAATATAAGCCCTTAGCAGATAGTACAAATTGAAATTGAAATAAACCATCAGCATTACAAAAAGTACTGGTTCTGCAACAGTGTTTTAATGTTTTATACTGTTTTATTATTATAAAACATTTTGTTATAATTTTATTAATATTAATGTTTTATTATAAAACAATCTTATTATAATTTTATCATTAATAATGTTTATTATTAATGGTTTATTATTAAAAGGTTTAATTATAACTGAAAAAACGTAAATTAAAAAGCCTAAAATTTGTTACCCCCTAGGAAATACTAATTGCTTCTAATGGATTTAAAAGTGGTAGCAATGTATTGAGGTTCCATGCTGTATGTTTTTTTTTCCTTCCAAATTCTGGTTTTTTCGTCTTTATCGTGTATTTTAAAACGATATTCCTCGGACCACATTAGTTTTTAATTTAATTTTATTCATTTATTTTTGGTTATTTAATTTTCTATCATCGTGTGGCTGGGTGAATGGGAGACGCATTGTTTTGAATATAACAGTTTATAACGTTATTTATACAGATCCATACGGTGTACTAACATTGAATATCTATTCAAGGATAGTACGATACTTGAGTAAGACGTCACTCAAAGTTATCATTTGTTTTTCTTTCACATTTGAGAGATTCCTGATCTCTCGGACTGATTATGTACCATTTAGTGACGACCCTAGTTTGGTCGTTTAGACAAATTATTTTTTGAGTGCCATTCCAGATTTAAAGAAAAAAAACATTTATTCTTAGCTGCTTGTAAAAAATTATATATATTTAGCATTATCGCTAAAACTGTTTTATGCAATTAAGTTCATATTTCATCTCACTTCCTGAGTTCCTTAAATTATTTTTATTCATGCATTTTTATTGGTGAATCAATTATACCACTGGCTGAGGGGTTGGACCACCTTTTTTTAACGTTTTGAACAACTTAAAACTTTTACGGCAAAGTAGTGATTAAATAGCTTATTTGCATGGTGAGGTGGCCACGAGCAATTCTCTAATGTACAAGTCCCTCCATTTCTTAAAGTTATATACTGAATTTCAAAAATGAGAAAAATACTTTAGAATCCATACTATTGTATGAATATGTATGTATTCGAAATTAAACTGTTTAATTTGCAGAATGAAAGGGAAAACTTATTTTAATTAGTTTCTTAAAATATATACGCATTTAAAAAACAAGATATGTTACACAAAAATAAAATTATAAAGAATGAATGGATGATAATTATAAAAATAGAACAACTATGATATCATACAATTTGATATTAAAATAACAAATTATAAAACATGCCCTTATCGAGTCTATTTGCAATCCTTTTTAAAGCTCAATGAACTTTTTAAAAAAAAAAAAGGCTTTTGATAAGCAAAAAAAAAAAATCTTGTTTTTTGGTTAAAACAATAAAATATTTCACAAAAATTTAGTTTCAGACGACATTTTCTGTAAACTCATCCTATGTTTCATTTAACTTTAGATTTAATTATGAAAAAATTAAGTCTATAATCAATTTAATATATTTTTTTTGTTGAGATTTTTTTTCAAAGATAAATTAACCAGATATGTGAAAAACTTAAAGCAAATGTTGTATTTTTTTCATTACAAAAAAGCAGGTATCATTTTTTTAAATAATGTAAATTTACAGGATTTTTTATCTTCCTCGTTTTTGTAAAAGCTGAAGGTTTTGGCGTAATCAAATATTTTGTTGAGACATACTTAAATTTTTCAATCTGTAGAATGTACAAAAAAATCTATTTTTTTCCACTGTCTGTGTTGGTTTTCATTGCTAATTATCTTACCTTAGTTTAAGACATTTTTAAATCTAATATTAGCTTTGTTTTCATCTTTAATTTAGTTAATTTTTTCGTGCTTCTACATTCAATACACAACATTTTTTTTTTCTAAATGACAGTTATCAAATTTGCATGCAGTGTACCATAATACCTAATCAAATAATGCGTATATCTCATGAAAAGTCATTGCATTGCAGAACTTATTACTCAACTTATATGATTTTTAATAAAAAAGAAAATACTAAGATATATTTAATGCATGGATAGCATGGTATAATATATATATTTTATATTATATATATATATATATTATATATTATATATAATTTATTATAAAATTTCTGTATGGAAATTTTTAGTATATTTTTTTAATAATAAAAATGTTTATTGATTTTGTAAGTGAGAAAAAACAACAATTTATAGACTCATGGAAATTATGAAAGTTTATAGGTTATCGTTATTAGAAGATAACGAATAATTTATTTTTTATTCCTAATGTTCAAAGATATTGAATTAGAGTTTTTTTTAAACTCATGGAATCTTTTTTCCCTTTAAAAAAAATTATTTAAGTTACATATAATTTCATGTTAGTGAAAAATACATACGTGTTTTAACATTTCGAATTATAATTGATGTTCATAATGAGTTCCACTTTTTGCAATATAGCTCTCGTTATCATAGAAGAGTCTTTACAGTAGATTTTTTAAGTTACATGCACAGAATATCATGATACGTGTCTAACTATAGAATACACACATAATTAGCTTTCTGTTATACCAATAAATTTTTGAAACTATATAGGGTGTCTCCAAAAAACAGTGCCCACTCTCTGCACAGTTACTTTCTTCGTAAGGAGCGTTTGAAGAATGCCCCGAATAACTGTAAATGCACGATCCATATTTGCTAGAAAAAGCCCGAATAAACTGTAAATGCACGATCCATAGTTTGCTAGAAAAAGTCCGAATAACTGTAAATGCACGATCCATAGTTTGCTAGAAAAATATGAAAAATGAAGTATGACGCCACAGCCGGTGCAATTCGGTATTGTACGGATCTGCAGCAGCATTTTCAAATATTTTAAAACACAGAGGTTCGAATCACTGTTCATGTCAAGACAGGCTTGAACGCACTGTGGTATGGATATGCTCCATGTTATAGCTGTGCAGTGTCCACCAAAGTACAAGCTTCATGCAACTAAGTCATTTTGTGTATTCACTACGTCTTAATGCACACATTTCTTGAGATTGTCCAATGGGAAAAAGGCTTAGGGTGTGAGATCTGGAGAAGGAGGGAAACATAGAACTGACTCCACATTCCTATCAAGTGGCATATTTCACCAATCCTGTACAGAACACAGAAATGCATCAGAGCTACCATCATGTATCATCATTTTGGTATTTTTCTGGTAAACTATGGGTCGATTAGGTGCAGTTCTTGGGGCATTTTCATGAACACCTAACGAAGATCTGGCATAGTTGCTAGTGCCTTTTTGGGATACATAGTGCATTGAATAGTACGTCTAAGAGTGCTTTTTTAACAAATAATTTTTATGTTTAGTACTGATCTCCGAAAAATAATATCAAAAAAATACTCTGTTGAAACAATGAAGCAATGCATCACTACTCCTCTATCCACGTGGCAAGTTTCGCCTAAAACATCATCACTCCAATAGAGAAGTATTGCGTCATTGAGTGAACACGTGCAACTGGCTTCTGCCTGAAAAATGTCAATAAACATCAAGTTTCTTGTGAAGCTTAAGGAAGCAGTCATCAAAACATTTCAAATATTAACCAAGTCTTATCGAGAGGAACCTTGGTCTCGTGCAAGTGCGCATAAAAGGCGTAAGCGGTTTTCAGGCAGAATTTGTACAAGGGGTGATCAAATGAAAAGGTACGAAACGACATAAAAATGAAACAGTTAAATATTTGCATATTCCGCCAAGGGAGAATGTAGCGAGACATCTCGGGATGCCATTGGAGACTTTGACAGGGATCGGATCATGCGCGGGTGCCCGCATGCGCAGGAGAGAGCAAAGCTCTTATAAAAAGCGGCGTCCAAATGATGCGAGCACAGATTTACTCGAGCATAGAAAAAGCATTAACTCCGAAGTGTACTGTGAGACACTCCGACACCTACGCAGGTCCATCAAGAACAAAAGACCGGGCTGCTCACGGAGGGTGTGGTTCTGCTCCATGATAACGCGCGTCCACACGTCTCCAGAGTCACACAAATGGAACTGGACAAGTTCCAGTGGAGACGTTGGACCATCCATCCTACAGTCCGGACATGTCACCCTGCGATTTCCATGTGTTTGGTCCACTGAAGAAACACCTGAAAGGAAAGCGCTTCAACTCGGACGACGTACTCAAGGACACTGTGAAGGACTGGGTCTCGTCACAGCCACAGGAATTCTGGGAACAAGGAATCCTGCGGCTTGTTCATCAGTGGGATCGTTGTACTCAGGCCTATGGTGTATATTTGAATAAAGTCTATATTTGTACCCACCGTGTTGTTTCGTACCTTTCATTTGATCACCCCTTGTAATATAGAAGATGATGAACGTGCTGGCACCCAATATGCAGGTGATTACAGAACAAAACTTTCCAAAAGTTCATGATATGAGTTGGTTTCTACTCACATAAGTGATCAGATTGTTAATCAGCACTACTACATTAAAAGAACTAAAAATTCTTCGTGAACAAATTAGGAAAGAAAAACCAGAATTGGGGAGTAATAGATGGCTGTTGCACCAAGACAATGCACTAGCTCAAATGGCCCTATCTGTCAAGTAGTTCTTTGCCCGCACATATATTACTATGATTGATCCTCCTCTTCATTCACATGATTTGATTCTATATGGGACCTATTTACTTACTACAGTTAAATCTTGCTTAAAGAGAACCCATTTTAGCTCAGTTGCAGAGGTTCAGGCAAAAACATGGAATATTCCGGCCTTCCAAAAACGTCGTTCCAGAACTGTTACCAGGAAACCAGGAATGGCAGCACCTAATGCAGAAGTGTGTGAATGTTGAAGGGAACTACATTAGGTGATAACGTCACGGAGAACTAATTCTATCAGTACAATGATTTATTTGACCAGTCTTGTTTTGTTGTGTGACTCCTCGTACATAACACAATGATTTTTTTTTTAAATTATCAAGCAACCAGAAAA
>BMAO01003711.1:0-26611 GCA_019973975.1 Trichonephila clavata | reverse complement strand
AAAAAAAAAAAAACATTATTATATATAACAATCTTAGTTGTACATCAGAGCGAAAAAATCACATTTATCTCAAAAACCGACGTCATGTAATGCATATTATTTTTTTGCTTACTTTGTCAAACAAATTATGATAATAAATATCAAAAATACCTTCAATGATGCTTTGTTTGAAATTTTAACACATATCGCGAGATTCATTAGATCTTATTACTGTTAGATAGGCGGGATATATCACTGCTATAATTGAGAAGAAATTAATACTAGTTGCGCCATCTCGTAGAAATAATCATAAAAAGAACGTGCACGATAAAATTCAGTTTCAAGGATAAAATCTTTCTTTGCGCCGCATGCCGATTAAAAGGGCACAAAACGCCAAACGTACGACATGCTACGCCGACAGAGAAGGAGTTAATATAATATAAATCAAGGTAAAATCCGGCGAAAATCGTAAACTTTAACACAAAAAATAAGATTGAAATTTAGGGCGCACGTTATACGCTGGGTATAAGAGAGAATGATAGCTTCAAAAATCATAATTAAAAAGTAAGGATTAGCATAAAAATATTATATCTCTAAATAATCGGAATACTGTTTATTTAAAAGAAATGACATTCCTTATGAACTCAAAGAATTGTAGTGTAAAAATAGACTATTTTTTTTCTAATGCACAGAATAATAGCTCGAATAAATGATTTCAATACAAAAGAGCAAGGTGCACGTGCATTTCAGATTTTTTTCGTAAAAAAAGGGAAGTGCACTTTTTCTGCGAATATCTAGAAATTAAAAATTGCAGCTTGAAAATATAGGTGTGCTTTGTACGTCGGTGCGCATTATACGCCGGATTTTACGGTAGTATTACAAATGGAAGAAGTGACACAGACGTAACAGATAGGTTAGGCAAAGTTTTCGTGTAAGTTGAACTAAATGTCCCAGCGGTCCACAGCATGATGGACATCCTGGGGGAAAATAATTATCTGGGGTCGGTTGTGGAACCAATTTTAAACAGCAGTTTAGACCTCAATATTGTTGGGGAAATCCTCATCCCTTCAGATTTTTTTTAGTGGATCGAAGATGCTGTATTCACAATGTGAGAGAACCGGGCTGTAAACAGGGTGTTCGAGAGCCTCCCGAGGAATTTCCTTAACAATGCTTGACTCTCTACTGACACTGAAGATGAGCATTATCATGCAAAATGATTACCCAACGTGACAGAATGGCTGGACAGTGGTATTTGATATTCTTTCGCAGTTCATGTAGTGTGGCACAGAGTACGTGGCAGCATTGATAATCGGGGTACCGTTTGGAGGCATCCACGATGCCTTTAACGTGTTCTCACGTTATCACACACGCATCTGAATGGATCTAACGATATCGCATGCATTCCCAGCACTCAGTGCTCTCTTTAGGGCAGCGTTTCTCAAACTGTGAGGCGCACCCCCCCCCCTTGGGGCCCGTGAACAACTCTTTGAGGGGGGTTTCAGCATATTGAAAAGTAGGGGAAAATATTATTTAAAAAATAATAATTTCTGAAAGTAGCAAACGAAATACATTCTTACATAATAAAAAATAAAATACACATTTAAACATATATTACACTTATAAATGCATCAGTGCTACACAATGTATCTTATACTTAATTTAACAATACCAAGTTAAGAACAATTTAACCCTCTGAGTGTTCGTCCTTATCCTGAAAAATCATTCCGAAAGCGTTTACTTCTTTTTTGAGAATTCCTTCGAAAGTGCAACACATTTAATTCCTTTCCCCTTTAAAGAACGCGGTAGGTCTACAGGGGAAGATTTTATTACTCAGTTCGGCCTCTTTGTTGCTTTAAAACCGTGATAAAACTCGTTCTCAGCTGTGACGTTGCCTTGTGTGAATTTTGGGAGGAAAAAGCGGGTCCACGTGGTTGTTTGATCGGTTAGGTCACAATAAAAGTGAAGAGCTAAAAAAAAATAAAAACTCGAAAGAAAGAAACTTGTTACAAAAGTTGAAAAAAATACTTGTTTACTTTAAACAAAACAAAATTTAAAAAAATTAATTTAAGAAAAATAAACTATTTTGGACTAACGATTTGAGCCAGGAAAAAGTACCTTGTACTTATTGTGGAATATGAGACTAAGAAAACACAAATACATCGTAATGTTTTTTTAAAAAGTAACTATGTAAAAAAGAGTAAAAGTGACCATCTCTCTCTCTCTCTTTTTAAACAATAAGAGAATATATAAAGTATCGTTACATACGACGATTATGTTTATGAAATGAAATCAATCTTCCTCTATTCAATTATATTTTAAATTTAAAGTAACATAAAGAGGGATTTCAATACTTTTAATTTATATATATTTTAATCCTATAAATAATGTTTTTATGTTAAATTAATTTTTCGGAAAAAATCTAAATTTTATTTCATAGTCAAACAGCTTGTACTAATCAAAAATACCTTCTTTAGATAGGCATTTGTGACGGAGCAAAAAGCAAATTTAGTCAAATTTTTTATTTTTATTTTAATGGGAATATATTTTTCTTCAAAATGTAAAAGTATTTCTAACCATTTTCTATTAAAATTTTATTTTTATTTTTCTGTTTCTTTAGTGTTAAACGGAAAATTCGCCGATAAATACAACTTTCACACAATTCAATCATTACAAATTCTAATGAGAGAAAAACTTCTCCCAATTAATTTTGTCTTTCAAAACAGTACACTTAAAACAATTTTGCTCAGTGAAGCTAACCGACAATTCCGCAATGTATTCATATTAATTTTTAAAAAAAAAATAACATTCAGAAATGCTGTATTTAATTTTTTGAGTATAAAAAAAATAATGCCTGCTGTGGAAAAGACAGAGAATGAGATGTGATTATGTTTTGAAAGAATGTTTTCGTACATGTAGAGTATTTTTGAAAATTTAAATATCACCAAAGCTGATCATATGATTGTAAATGAGTCTTATTTTAGAATGTGAGCTGTGGGGTATCAAAATAAAACATTTTACTTTTAAATAGCCAAGGAGTTTATACTCAATATCCTCTTCAAAAAATTGCTTATAACTTTTATTCAAATTGTAAAGAAACTGAAATGTAAATATCCGACTTACTCCAGTCAAAAATATTCATATTATGTGAAAATACTGTTCCTCCACTTATTTAAGTACATTTATAAGCTATAGCCCAAAGCAATATTTTATTTTTATAAACGAGGCACAAAAATTCAGTTATAAAAATATATTTTTCATTTTAGAACATATAAACCGTACACGGATTGTAAGACCATTTCTAAAATACTGAGAGTTTTTAGAGGAACAAAAACATATAATTTTGGGTAGTTCAAAATTTTAATATAATACGCAAATTTATATATTATTAAGCAAATACGTTTGACAAGAAAAAAGTAATTTATTTAAATCTTGTATTGCATGAATAAAATATAAATCAAAGATCTTTCTGAAATAAACACAATTGAAGGGAAAATGTTTAATTTGCAATTGATAGCATATAAACGTTTCTGTTAGAGGTATCCCCGAAGTGACGCAATCCTATTCGTTAAAAAATAAAACTTATTGCTGGAATCATACAATTTCCTAATGAATGGGTGAATCCGAATATTTTTTTCATGTAAACTGTTTGGACGGAAATGGCTAAATAGGAACATTTAATAATTTGCATAAATTAAAATTAACCGTTATAGTTTATATAATTTCTTCAGATTACAAAAGGTGTATTTCGGAAGCACAAGTTTTAATAGGAGTACGGCTTACGAAAAGTAGAACAAATATATCTGAAGGACTATGGTTTGTTACCTTAAATATTGTGAAATACAACAAAGTATATTGGAGTGAGTGATTTTGGGGTTTATTGGCGCAAGAGCCGATTTCGGCTATACTGCGCCAAACATTTGTTTTAATATCTGTGGTCTAGACGGGAAGAGAGAAAGAAAGAATGAATTGAATGACAAGAAAGAGGGTCGAAAATAGAGAAGGATCACTAGGTACCCCGGGTTCGTGAAGCCCGTGTTTACCAAAGACAGTAAACCCCGTGGGAAAAGGAAAAGATCACTAGGGCACCTCGGGATTGTGACACCCGTACTCACCCAAAGAAGGCGAGCCCCCTGTGGGGAAAGCATATTGGAAATCAATTCCCCAATTCGTGTTAATAAAAATGTATGAAAAAACTGCAAGACTTATTTTTGTATTTGTAATTATTATGATTTTTCCTGAAAACTGCAATTTCTTGTGCGGCACCCGTCAAAACCGCTGGGCCCTCTCACTTTTTGCCCAGCTCACCCCTACCTAAACCAGCTCGCTCTGCTCTAGCAAGTGAAAATGCCGTCTTCTGTTTATCAAGGTTATGTATTGCAGACTGCATCATGTATTTAGATGTTCGTTTTTTTCTTCTACGTCAATCTGTTAAAATCTGAATTTAAAATTATTTGAAATTCTTAACATTCGCAACAATGCCCTTTATAATTTTTTTAATAGTACATGAATGCGTCTTCAAACATTACATTATATTTATGTTGACTTTTTATTTAATATTAAGTATAACTTAACGCAGAGATTTTTCTGAATTTTAAAACAGATATTTCAAAAACTCTTATAGATATGATCATAATTTTCCATTCCTGTGTTTTAGCTTCTCAGTATTGTGCTTCTACTTAAAAATTTATTGCATATTCATCAAATTTTTCAGCATAACTTTTGCTCTTAATATACAGTTTTAACCGAATTGTATGAAATTTACGAAATGCATTAAAATGCTTAAGATTCTTATGTTAAAATTTTAATTTAATATTTTATTCGAAGAATTGTTCGTACTTATGGTAAATAATTTTTAACTGAGTATGTGCACGATATATAAATATTTTTTTCTGAAATTTCAAATACAATTTATAATATAAAATTCCTAGTTTTGTATGAAAATCTGGATATTTTCTGAATTTTAATTATAATAGATATCCAGATTTTAATTACCTGTTCTTCAGTTAGCTTTAAAAAAATAAATCTTTAGAAATTTTGCATGAACAAATATGTTTAAAAAAAATTTAAAATTGATCTTTATATTTATATGCGTAAATGTCAACTGTAAATGCATCCGAATATTTTTAATTACTATTTATTCAAATATTCAAGGTTAAAAAAATGAATTGGTATAAAAAACCCCTCATTCATGTTTCCTCTGAAGTAAACTGAAACTCAAGCATTTTTTTTTTTAAATCAAATATAATTTGGTGTATTGTAACAATACGCGCCCTGAACATCTTGGCATTAAAATTTTAAAAAAAATAATGGATCTGAATTAGTTTTTCCATTATTATTTTTATGAAAGCTTAAGAATTTTTTACAAATAATTTGATGCTAAAGTTTAGAAATTATTCATTTTTAGTAGTTGGAAAGTTTAAAAGGTTTTAAATTTTGAAGCGTTCGGTTTCTTATTAACTTTTTTGACACCTTATAAGGAAATAATCATGGTTTAAAAACTGAAAACATTGGTTAAGAGAAGAAAAATGAAGCAATTAAATATAGTTCTAGATATTATATAGCGATTTATATAGTTTAAAAACTTAATTTTCCGTTTCATCATTTTAAGATGAAGGAAATAATACGAGTTAATCAAGCAAAGAGAATATACTTAAAAAGTTATTTGTCCAACTATATAAAATAGCAGATTACAGTCCCAACTTAATAAAACTTCAAATTAATATAAAATCAAAAGTGAGTTATATAATATTTTATTTATACGTTGGAACATTTTTCAAAAATTGAAAAAAAAAAGTTAAATTGCTAAAAGTACAAAAAGAATTTATTTAATTCAAACGCAATAATATCTCAAATGAAGCTAAATTACAAACACTAACTTATAGTTCGTTCACTAAGGGGTCTAAAGAAATTCTTCTCAACTTTTTTACGATTGCTTCAGGGTCAAAACGCAGGGTTCCCCGAGAGCAATAAAACTTCCTGTCAGTGACCATTGTGTCGTCGCAACCCTCCCTAATCATCTTTCATGGTGTTAAACCATAAAAGAGGGGAAAGGATTTCAGAAAAACACGGCCTACCCGCTTTTGAAGCACTCTCTTGAAGTCAGAAAAAGACGTGTGGTGCGTTTTCGAAGCATCTCTAGACGTGCGGAAAAAGACGTTCAAACCGCTAAGAGGGTTAAGTTCTTAAATTAATCAAATGCTATTAATCATATTTTTATTGGCTCTGGTCTATAACCAAATCTAAATCTAATGCTAGGATTTTTTGAAGATTGGCTACGATCTCTGAAAAAATCTAAATCGTATTGATTAAAACGTATTTTTGTTTTATAAAGAGAAAGGTGTGATTCCTTAAACATTCTTTTTTCACATTCAAAATTTCACTGTTGGTATAATTTTCAGCATTTAGTGGTATTAAAATATTTTTAAAATCAAATTATGAGTTTTTGATATTTGTATAATATTTTTAAATATGCAATAACTTTTTTTAGAAAATTGTGGGTTATTGAACACACAAATTTAAATATCTTTACATAGCTAGTATGCAAATTTTGTTTTATCAAATCTAAGCAAAAATACTCAGAACTCTCAAAAGCGAATCCTTCAACACTCTCTTTGGGGGGTGGGGAAGCGGAAATGGGATGGTTTTTTTATTTTATTATGTGCCAGCTGCAAAGATCGTTGTTTGTCGTAAGGAGAATGCATACAGTGAACGGATGGACCGGTCAGGTAAAGATCCTTATCAGAGAAAGAAAAGGGGCCCTATTAAAAATTTCACAGCAAGCAGCTTTTGCTTGAACAATAGACAAGGGTCTTATCCAAGGGGTCAAATTCTACATAATATAATACAGTACCCGTTTGAGATGTTGGGACGTTTCTTCCGCCAAAGGGGAAGGACAGTGTACATAGAAGCAGCTAATTCCTTAACCCCTCCCCACGGCTTTTCATCGTATTTTTGGCATTGACAACAATAAATCCTTATCTGAGAGAATGTAGCTGGATTTATAGTAGTTTCTAAAAAGCCTTACTTGGAATGAGAGGCAGGCAAGAATGAGAAAAATCTAAAACAATAGGGTGTAGAAAAACCAATGGTCAAAAAATGTGTCTAAAATATATTGCCGCCAGTGATCTTCCCAACTCCTTAAAAATGAAGACATGGCAGTTATCGATTGTGTGGGGACAGAAAGACAAGCAAAACTGTCCTTTTTTTTACTCGTGTAGAAGGGGATATTTACCATACTAGGAACTACTTTCTTCCTTTGTAATAACTATCAAAATTCAAAAACCAGAATATTGAATAAACTTAAAGCAAAATAAAAAGAGATTAAAAGCACGAAGGATTTTCACTTTGAATTCAAGAAGAATTTAAGAATAATCTCAAACAATTAAATTTTTCTTTCGTGTGAAAATCATTAACTTTTCCTTTCAACCCCACTTAAACATATGAATATTGCAGTTGCATTTTTTTTTCAATAACAACAATAATATTTTCTACCCATTTTGATGCACACCTCAATAAACTTATTTTCAAATAAACAAAAATTTCTAATTAAATTTATATTTTATTTAGATCAAAAACATTGTAAATTAAAAAAAAATATTTGTAACAAAATCTAATGTATACATACAGTAGCGCACACAAACATTTGGTTGCCTCCTATGTGCGCACACTATGTAAAACAGATTTTGAGCTCAAAATTTCATAAAAAGCTAGCCATTTAATTTGTTAAGAAAAAAACTTAAAATTTGTGAAGTGATTTTAAAATGCTACTCCTCCTACAAAAGTTTACATACACGCATGAAATTTGATTTACGAGAAGGTCAAACTATGCATAACAAATGTTGGTATGGGTTTTGAAATAACATTATTGGTATTCGTACAATACTTCTTTGTATGAATGCTTATTGAAAATTCCTTAAAAAATGTATAAATTCTGAGCTGAGATAAATTATTTTGAAAAAAATAAGTATTGCTTTGATTTAAAAATGCATAGCAACTTTTGTTACATGTACTATTAGCAATAGGTAAAAAATAAAAGCATTATGTGCACAATAGAAAAAAAGTGTTAGCATTTTAAATAAAGGCAAACTAGTTATTTTATCTTTCCGAAATAAGGTAAATTTTATAGTTTTGATTTTCATAGGGATGTGAATAAAAACGAACGCAACAGTTATCCTAATTCTGTGTTTTTTAAGTTTAGAGCTTTCAAATTGTGTCAGGTTATAGAAAAGTAAAAAAAAAATAATTTAAGCTAAAAAATTAAATTTGATTTTTTGACCGATTTTTGCCAATCATACTGTGTCCTCTTAACAAAATAAATGGATTTGTGTTTGATCTATATAGAAAAACAAACTATTGAATTGATTTTATTGCAATTGAATTAAAATATTCTTTACTATCTGGATAGAAATTAAAGTTTTGTCTGAAATTATAAAGTCAATATGTCCATCTTCATTATTTAATAAACTTTCTTTTTATTATGATCTTTATTTGAAAATATTGAACTAATGAAATTCAATAACATTTGTATTCAATTTTCTTGTTGATAATAAGTGTTAACAAGTGATAGAAAAAAAATTTCCTTCTTTCTTTTTCCAAGCTTTGACAGCAAGTTTTCCTCATTCTGAAACACAATTATTCTTCCATAAAAATCTCAATAATGAAGTAAATTTGACAATATCAATTAACTTGGCAATTGCTCGATAATTATTGCCAATTTGAATTTTTATGCAGCTTTTGCAGCCAGCAATACTCTTAAAAAATGAATTATTTTACATAGTATATAACTAAAAAAATGAAATAAACAATTTTAAATGTATTTAAATAATAAAAACTACAATGCCATTAATTTTAAAAATAAAATTTGAGAAAAAATATAGCACACGAACGTATATTTTTTGCGGCCATTTTTGAAAAAAAAATTGAATATAGAATTTTTAGAAATATTCCCAAATCTTATATTAGAAAGATAGCTGCATTTTTAAGAATAACATTAAAGCTACTTTTGTATTTGTATAAATAAATTTCGAAGAACCGAATGCAAGGATTATAACATTTAATTTTGACTCTTATCTCTTTGATGTGAATGTGGTGTGGCAGCTAGGGAAGGATGTACCATCTTCCGTTATCCTCTTCCTCTTAAAAATGTGCAGATATAGCATTTCCAATAATCAAATATCAAACAACAAATTTTAAACTAAAACAAATGTAAAATTTTTTAATAACATTATTCAGGAAAGTAATAGAGATATATTTACATCGCACTATAAAGCCGCATGAGCGCTATTGGTGAAGGCTCTCATACTTTTGAACCATGGTCATGTAATGAGGACGACTCCTCAGCTGTCACCCGCTTCTCCTAACTTCCACACCACACCAACGGGAGGACATTTGACCCCTCGACATATTTAATGTGCATCGGCCTCCTTTGCACGGCGGGTTTCAGCGGTACCAGGCTCAAACTCATGATACGCCAGCTACGAGCTTGTGACCTTGACCACTACGCTACCACGGCCTAGTGGTCAAGCTGCTCAGAAAAACTAGCAGTACATACATAATTCGATTCAAAGGAGTTATAGAAAAAATAACAATTGAGAGAAGCTGAAAAGTTTTATTAATATTTTATCTAAAAAGCTTCAAAATTTAAAAAAAAATAAACGAAGAAGAATTTGTTAATTAATTTTTATTGAAATAAATTTTGCATTCAAAATAAGCTTTTCATTTTTTAAAATTTTATTAGCATGTCTGTGTAAATCAAATATTAATTTTTAACATTAAAATAAAGAGTAGTGAAAAATAGTTTTTTGAAGATATTAGAAATAATAACATATAAATATATATAATATAGCATTTATAAAAAAACGTTTAATCGTAAAAATATTAAAAATAACAGTGTATAAAAAAACACAGTAACTAGAAAAAAGTTTTATTGAAAAAAATAAAATGTAAATATGTATATATTTATATGTATAAATAGATTTATAGAAAGTAAACATAGTATGTAATAATAAATAAAGATAAGAGAGAAAAAATTTTTAAACTTAAGTTTATTTATATATTTAATACTATTTTAATATATTTCAACAATTTTTATTTCATGTTTAAATAAAACGAGATCTCCTTAATTTAAAAAAAATACCAATAGCTTCAAAAGAAAATTAGAAATTTTATTTAAAAAAAAAAAAGAATTATGTGTGTAAAGTAACTTTTTTTTGAGCGCTTAATATACAAACAAATTTCTTATACCTTAATCTTTTCAACTAAAATCAAAATATTGTTCAAAGAGTTGTTCAAAATTTCTAACCTGAAATAAGCCCA
This sequence comes from Trichonephila clavata, assembly GCA_019973975.1. NCBI lineage: Eukaryota > Metazoa > Arthropoda > Arachnida > Araneae > Nephilidae > Trichonephila > Trichonephila clavata. Next base: position 16,318 of record BMAO01003711.1, on the reverse strand, counting down.
AAACAAATATTAAAAATTCATTTTTTTAATGTATTCTATTTAAAAGTTGTAATTGTATTTCGAACTCTTTTTTGTGGTGAAAGCCCCCAATTTCTAACTCTTTTACTCTAACTTAGTGACAAGTCTGATAGATAAAAGGAACAAACAAGGCCGGACGTGTAATGCGCGATTTCGATGGCATTTCCTATTTTTTACAGAGTTGGAATTCAAATTTCTCTGTTTTGGGGTTGCTATATTTGGCTCGTTATGAATTATTGGCTACTTTCAAAATAATTACAATAAAAAAGTGCAATGTATTGTATTTTTTAAATATGCTGTGTTGAGTGTGTGTTTCAGTATGTGTGAATCTAATAACCTATTATAAATATTGTGCGTTTATTGTTTATAACTTTACTACTGAACAATTTCAATGTTTTTTCAATTTTTGTTTGAATTAATATAAATATGTTTTCATTGTTTATTTGTTGTATACAAGTTCTTATTAGAAATATGGTATGTTTATAAAATAAAAATTAAGATTAAATTTTTAAAAATATCAAATGAAACTGGAAAAACAAATGTAGAACTGTAACTATATTGTAGACTTAAAATAGAAGAGTAAAATATTTCAGTTTATTGATATATTTTTGATTATTTGCAATTTTTAGTGAATTTTTATCAATCCTTATAACATTTGAATCAGGTTTAGCAATTTTTTTCTAAACAGACACTTGAGGATTATTGTTACAAAGTCCATTTAACTTTTGCAGCTGAATTTAAATCATATTTTCATTTAAAGCAATTCTTATATTATATATAGTATAATAAAATGAAAAAAAAATAATAAGACAAAGTTATACACCCACAAAGCTAAATGATAGAAAACAGATTCTAAGAAACATAACTAGAAAATATTGATATATATATATAATATAATAATTATATATATGTATTAATGATAAAAGAAGAAAATTGTGTTTTATATTTATCTATATCATATTGACTGTTATAAAATGGTAGGAATTACATGCATTGCCTTTTAAATACTGTTTAGAATTAAAATTATTTTCAGCTTATGCTAAACAAAAATTGACTTCAATTCCATATAATTTTTCAGTTAAAAAACAGTCCAAAATTATGTTTATATTGTGATTTAGCTAATATATAAAGGGGATAATTTATTTTTCAGTTCTGTTCTTATACTTTGCTCAAAATTCATTATAAACATTGTTCACAATAAGATTCATATTTCAGCTATGCTTAAAACGTAATTAAATTTAAAATTCTGTAGTATAAAACTAAAAACATTTTTTAAAAATTATTAAAAAGTATAGTATTATAATCATTTCAATCATCAGTAGTATTGATGTACTTTTTTTTTAAAAAAAAATTTTAAGTAAATTTCATGAAAGAGTATTATTTTTTTTTTTAGCTATATTGAGTAGAGATAATTTTAAAATAATTTTTCAGTACTTCAAAATTAATTATTACTGGCAGGAAAATAATGCTAAATTTTCTATATACCTTAATGTATATTTTGCTTGGAACACATATTCCAGTGAAAACCAGGTTTTGTTATAGGTTTTGAAAAAAATTTTTTTTTTCATACAGAATTCTTTTTTCAAAAAAATAAGATTTCTAATAATAGGAATATATTATTACATGATAGTGGCTGTTTTCTTTCATTGAATTACAATTTCTTGAAATAAAAATTTGAAATTGATGTATTGAGATATACAAATTAAATATTTGTTTTAAAAAATGAGATTGATTTTTCCTGAAAATTTTACTTTAATGAAGAAAAATGTATAAGTTTTTCTTCCTCCTTTTTTTTTTAATTTGCGGGTTGTTAAAAAGAAAGAATAATACATTTTTTCTTTCTCATGTTTAATTCCTTTAATAATTTCCTTTGAACTTGATTGTACATTATCCCAAATTTCCCGTTACTGTTCCGAATATTCAGTGCTTGCTTCAATTTTTCACTACTCGGTTTTCGTCCTAAATTTATAGCATATATTTTTTTAATTATCAATGCTACACTGTCCAGATATGCCTTCACTTAGTCCAATAAGATGTGCCAATTTCAGAGGTAGATGAAAATATAACTGCATCTTACACTTAAAATTCGAAGGTAAACAAACGTATCTATCTATCTATGTGCGTCTATCTTCTCACGAACCGCACCACACAGAAAGTCGCGGAAGGTACCAAAAGATCGGGAATTTCCCGGGGAAGCCGTATTGCCCATTTATATTCCGATATTGTAATTAGTTGAAAAGATATTAATTAAAAACCTTAAAACGCCTAATTGTTTTAACTCTTACGGGTTGTTTACTTCGCGGAACTTCCGTTCCGTTTCGGCCGAGCGGTGATCCGACGTTTTCGACCATCTTAAAATTGTCATCCAATTTTCGGTGTTGAAATCAGACAAAAAATAATTACAGAATCGGAAAGATCATTTATTTCGCCACGATACGGTATAATTTGTTTTGTAAAATAACAATATTTTCTATTTTTTTCGAATTTTTTAAAATAGTGTTAAAACTGATGCGTTTTAATGAAAATTATTTCTAAATCATTGGGTATGAATTACTTTTCGTGTTATTAAATCGATATTCTACACTAATTAACTTCAAGCCTTTCTCTTTTAGATCCATTCATTTAAAAAATAAAATTCCCAAAACTTTTTTTTTAAAGAATTTTTAAAAAGTAGTCCCAATTTTTACTTTACATTTAATAACTTCGTCATTTATGAAGGTAATCTCACAAAACCTTTTTTCCGTGTGTAAAGTAATATTATCCGTAACATATACGAAGATTGAAAAAATTGCTTCAAAATTACGGATTTTAAAAAACATTTTGTGATTTTCGTAAACTTATGTTTTTCTGAGAAATAAATTAAAAAGTAGTAATTTGTACATTTTTTATTTCAAAGTACGTTATTTTTGCAAATAGTTGGTGATGTTTGAGAGCGTTAACGTAAAAATTATGCCCTTTAAATGAAGGTAATGATTTTTAAAATAATTTAAAATACGCGATTTTACATTTAGCGAAACATTGGCGTCGAAAATTAGCTTTGCGCAAAAGACTTTTGACCTGTTTCGCCTTCAACCGCATCTAACTCAAGGGTTACACTAAAAAAATTCTGCCTTCGACAGGGGGAAATCAGTAACTTTGGCGAGTAAAAAAAAAATGCGAGTGAAAAAGTTACTTTTTCGTCAATTTTTCTTTATATAATTTTCAAAATTAAATAACTATATATGTCAGACTAAGATGATAAAATGCATTCAATCCACTTCTGAGATTCATTTAAAATATTTATCAGTATCGAAATTTTTGTTCTCTTTCATAAAACTTATAGTTTACTTTAAAATAATGCCTAATGTATATTTCTTTTTTTGACATATAATTTCATAATAAATTCAAAGAATTTGCCCATTTCGAAAATTTTTTTTTTTGGAAATAGTCAGTTAAATAGGTATAAATTCCTTAGAAAAAAAAAGCTATGTTCGTATTATATATTCTTTATTATTAATTGCTTTTTTTTTAAAATATCAAAAATCAATAAATTTTTTGCAATACATTTAAATGTAATCTTCAATCGAAATCTTTCAATCGTTATGTGAATATCCTGTGGATCCCCTCAATTAAAAATTAATTTCAATTTGAACCTCCCACATTCATTATTATTGCCTATTTTCACTTCTGCTGCGGGCCTGGGTGGCGTGCTTGGGTAACGCGCCGCTTCCACCCTACCGCTAAGTGTCTAATTCTTATTTTCTGGGTTCAAATCTAGAGGATTCGATTTTGTTCATTTCTCCTTATTTTTCCCACCGTAAATTAATTCTCTCTTCTTCAATGATTGAATGCACTTGCTGCATCCCCACTGATCTGAAATTTACTTCATTTTCAGTGCTGCCATTATGTAAGCAAATGGTATGTCACAATTACTTGCTAAATGAGCATTTTTAATCAATTTTATTAGAAAATAATCAATAAGTTTGTTTTGTATAATATAACTTTTTTCGCAGATACGTGTTTAAATAATTTAATTAACACAGAGTGGAATGAAAAACTATAAAATTAAAATTAAAAAAATTAAATGTTTTTATCAAATAGTATTATTTTCTTTTTGAATGTTTTTTCAGTGAAATTTTTTTAAAATTAAAATGCATTCAATGCATTTCTGATATTCATTTAAAATATTGATCAGTATCAAAATTTTTGTTCTCTTTCATAAAAGTTATAGTTTACTTTAAAATAATGCGTAATTGCATGAAAATTTTTAGCCCCGTGTCGAATATTTCAAAAAATTCTCACAATTTTACTTCAAGAATTAAAATAGTAGTGAAATTTTGTAATTTGAAAAATTTATACTTTCTGTTCTTTTTTCAGCATACAACTATTTTTTAAAATGCTACAGTTTCGTTTCCGGGAAAAAACTATCTTTCTTTAAAGAATTTTAAAGAAAAAAACGACATTTTTTTTTTTACAAAACAATGCTGTTTTGCATATTTTATGATTTTTTCTCATATGAATCAATATCGTTGCGTTTATATAAAAATGATTTTTAAAACTTTCAGAATCAGTGATTTAAAAAAATAAAAGCCGAAAACTTATTTGAACGAATTTTAATAAAACACTCAAGATACTTAAATCAATCATTTAATAAATTCTTGATTCGTAAAGATAATTGCATGAAACTATTTTTCCGTGTGTCGAAGATTTCAAAAAATCCTCACAATTTTACTTCAAGATTTAAAATAGTAGTGAAATTTTGTAATTTTAAAAATTTCTACTTCTCTGTCTTTTTTCAACATACAACTATTTTTAAAAAAGCTACATTTCGTTTCCGGGGCCTAAAAAATTGCAACGAAAGAATTGAAATGTGAGGGATTTTTAAAAAGTCGCACTGTTCACCTACTCCAGAGTTTTTTGGCGACGGACTTCGAAATTTTCAATTTAAAACTTTTAGAATCAGTGATTTTAAAAAAAAAGCCAAAAACTTTTTTGAACAAATTTTAATAAAACACTCAAAATACTTAAATCAATCATTTAATAATTTCTTCTTTTATAAAGGTAATTGCATGAAACTTTTTTCCCCGAGTCGAATATTTCAAAAAATCCTCACAATTTTACTCCAAGAATTAAAATAGTAGTGAAATTTTGTAATTTGAAAAATTTATACTTTCTGTCTTTTTTTTCCAGCATACAACTATTTTTAAAAAAACTACATTTTCGTTTCCGAGAAATAAAAAATTGCAACGAAAGAATTGGAAAGTGAGTGGGTGATTTTAAAATTCACCCTGTTTGCCTATTCGAAATTTTTTGGTGACGGACCTCGAAATTTTCAACCATGCTCAAGTGACGAGGACGACACCTGAGCTTTCATCCATCTTTAATAATTACCACACCACACCAACGCAAGAACAAATTTCGAAAAAGGGAGTTTTTATGACATAGTTAAAGAAATCACTCACATCGCGCGCATACACACACACACACACACACACACACACAAGTGCTATCGGCCTGAGGGAAACACGAAATTTCCATGGGGATGAAATTATTCACTTAGGAAAAGGAAAGAATTGGAAAGTGAGTGGGTGATTTTTAAATTCGCACTGTTTGCCTATTCGAGGATATTGGGTGACAGACCTTGAAATTTTCAACCATGCTCAAGTGACGAGGACGACACATGAGCTTTCATCCATCTTTAATAATTACCACACCACACCAACGCAAGAACAAATTTCGAAAAAGGGAGTTTTTATGACATTGTTAAAGAAATCACTCACATCGCACGCACACACACAAGTGCTATCGGCCTGAGGGAAACACGAAATTTCCATGAGGGTGAAGTTATTCACTCGGTAAAAGCCCGTGCAACGCCGGGCTAAGCGGAGAGGAAAGAAACAAAGAAATCAAAGTAATTTCGGAAAATAATATTGGAAGTGCTGAATTTGTGAAGTTGAGTGAATATTAACGTCCCACTGTTCAGCAACACGAGGCCTTTTGGGGATGGTCCGCGTAATTTTGAACCATGGTCAAGTGACGCGGACGACACCTAGCTGGCACCCCCCTCTCCTAACTACCACACCACACCAACGGGAGGACATTTGAGCTCTCGACATACTTTACGTGCAGCCGGCCCCTACACGGCGGATCTTCAGTGGTACTAGGATCGAGAATTTGTGAAGAGAAGGGAAAATATTAAGCAACAAAGCCATGACACGCACTCACGGGTCATGCACTCACATCGTACGCGTCAAACCCACACCAAAGTGTTGGCGTTAGAATAAAAGGAGGATATTAACATGGGGATTAAGTTATACCCTCGGTATAAGCCCGTGCCACGCCGGGCTTAGAGGAGAGGAAAGAACTTAGAAGCCACAGTTACTTCGAAAAAGAATATTGGTCATGCTGATTTTGTGAAGAGAACGGAAAATTTATAAAGTAGAGAAAGCCCGTGCAACGCCGGGCCATGAAAGCTAGTATTTTAATAAGAACCTGAAGTTATAATTTTTCAAATGTTTAAAAGTGTCAGAGTTCCCCATTTTTTCTTCCTGGCACTAAGGCTGCAACTTAGCCAATATTTAGCACCATGAACAATTCAGCAGCTTTTGTAACAAAACTGCCCTGACTTAAATAAGATCATAATAGAAAAAGATGCTCTGAAAAATATTCATGCTTTTGAGAAATATGAAGGTACTTCAAAATAATTTAAAAGGGTTGCAGATTTATTATTTTTAAAAAAAATGAATACTGAATTTTAATTTGTTTTTTATATAAGTATTAAAAACATATCATTATTAAAAAATAAAACAAAAATTGTTTATTTTGGTATAAATATTTCTTGACCAACATACTACCTCACCACAGTATAACTATAATAAAATAATTTATTTGTAAAAAAAAAATGTATAAATATTACATTTTGAACTTCAAAATCTTTGCCAGCTTAATATATTGAAGCATTTATTCATTTTGAAAAGACATTTTTGAAAGGAAGGAATAATATTTGCTCACTATTCCTCTTAACTATTTTTTATGTCAATATATATATAATTTAGTGAGAAAGTATTTGTAAAAAATTGTTTCATATGTATAAAATTTCTGTCAATATATGTATAAAATCTCAATAACTTGACATAGTATCTTTGTATACTTTTTATGTGGAGGATTTAATCAGATAAAATTTTATTCTCCTAAATTCCACACATTCACAACAGGAAGCTGTGATTTTTAGAATTTCAGTGTTGACTGAAATGTTATACTTCTTTGCATTCAATTTCTTTTATTTTATTTAAGCAGATATGAATTCAGTTTTTAAATTTCTTTTTCAAAACATTACTATCTTTCCAACTCTAACCCAGGGATTATATTTCTGAAATTTTAAAAGCATTTTAATAAATGAGTATACAATTCATGATTAATTAAAATTTTAAAACTTATTGCGGAAGTTATTTAAAAGTTCAGATTTTAGATAATTTCCACAGCCATATACTATTTCAAATTTAATGTATTATTGAATATTCTACGTCTGGACAAATTATGCTCACAAAAGGGAAAAATCACTACCTTAGTTTACTAGAAGAAAGTGGCAAAATCTTTGCTGTGTGTAACTCAGTAACATTAAATTAAGGACATGAAAACTGAAAATGAATGATATTGAATTACTCCAATAATTCTCAGTCCTTTCTATTAAAAACAAAAAGAATTTAATTAAAATAATGGTTGAATGTAAATTTAATTACAAACCTGTAGGGACCCTCTAGGGTCGGACAAACCGGACCCATGTCCGGGGCGGCATTTGGACCAAATTTTAAAAATACTTTTTTTTTTTTGTTATGGAAAATTTGGAAAAGGAAGTTAAAGTACACTATCTAGGGAAAAATATTCAGAACGAGATAATTTCTCTTTTATATGAGAATATTAAATTACGCATTGTTCATAAAATTAAACAAGCTAAATGTTATTCGATAATTTTAGATTGCGCCCCTGATGCCAGCAAGATCGAGCAAATGACATTTATGGTAAGGTGAGTGAGTGAGTGATTTTGGAGTTTATTGGCGCAAGAGCCGATTTCGGCTATACTGCGCCAAACATTTGTTTTAATATCTGTGGTCTAGACGGGAAGAGAAAGAAAGAATGAATTGAATGACAAGAAAGAGGGTCGAAAATAGAGAAGGATCACTAGGGTACCCCGGGTTCGTGAAGCCCGTGTTTACCAAAGACAGTAAACCCCGTGGGAAAAGGAAAAGATCACTAAGGCACCTCGGGATTGTGACCACCCGTACTCACCTAAAGAAGGCGAGCCCCTGAGGGGTTTATGGTAAGGTATACATGTATTAAAAAAATCAAACTCTAACGAAGTTTTTTTTTTTTTTTTTGGTTTTCTTCCAGTTGAAAGATTAACTGGAAGAGAACTTTCAAATTTAATAGTTGAGAAACTTAAAAAAAAAATTAGGGCTAAATTTACTAGATATGCGGGGGCAGGCCTGATGTTGACCGACGGAGAATCATTGGATGTAAACGCGCTTGATTGAGCAGATGAGAAAATGTCAGTTTAAAAAAAAAAAAGCCTAGTTGAAGTTTTAAAATTTATTTCTGTTTTAGAATTTGCTCCAAATCTTGCTATTGCATTTATTTTACTTTCTTTGCTAATAAGTTTGGCAAATGTAGATATTAGTTTCTCAAAATTAAAATTAATAAAAAATTTCTTACAGTTCACAAATTTTAAAGATAGATTAAGTGGCTTAGCTACATTGGCTATCGAACATGAAATAGCTGAACAAATTGATCAGAAAGTTTTCAGAATTAAAAGTCAGGAAAAAAAACAGTGGTAATTTCTTATGTTTTAGTTTTTAATATATATATATATATACATATATATAAACTGTTAGCTCTTTTTTTCTTCCCAAGGAATATTCAAGTTTTATAGGTGTGCATTTATGACCAATTTTTATCTTTTAATAATAGTTTTTTTTTACTTTGGCGAGAGGGGAGGCATTTTTCATTTTTGTCCGGGACGGCAAAATTGCTAGAGCCGGCAGTCTCAGATAATATAAATTTGATTGTAATGGGCTTACAAGGGGGCAGTCATTTCAAAAGTTTTTTAAGTACCACCAAATGTCTAACGGAAAATATTAGGGCCCCCTATAAAGTCTGGTTTTAAGCCCCAAGCCGGATCTTACAATGGATTACTTATTTGACATCATTCAGGCTATGGGCCCCTTGAAGCCTGGGCCTCCCTGAGATGCGGGGGGTGTACTTTACGCCATTGAGTACCACTGACATCTCTTTAAAAAAATATTAAATATATTTTGATGGATTTAAGTATTAAATAAATGGAATTAACTCATTAAATTCGATGTATTGTGAAAAGTAGAGAAAAATAAATTAGCAGCTCGCATCAATAGGATAACGTTTACTGTAACGACCATTAATTAAAAAAATTGAAGTTAATTTATTATTTTCAAGTCAAAATGTTAACATTCTTCAAAAACGTTTATATTCTGGATAATCTGTGCATGTTTTCACTAAATATTTCAACGTGGTTGACAATATCATATGGAATGTATACATTTATTCCTAATAATGTAAATGAAAATGATTTTCATAAATGACTTTCGTATTATATGCTGCATTAATTTGTAAGTCAGAAAATCTTAGTTTATTACAGTAAAGTATTTATACTACTTAAGGGGTTTTCTCAAAATTTTCTTCCTTGAATTACTGATTTCAATACACTTAACATATTCATTAAAGGTAATATTAGTACTATAAATGAATGGTTTGTAATCACAAACAACTGAAAATTTTAATTTGGATAGGCGACGCAGTACTTCGAATTTCTAAAATGCTAGTAATAAATATGTGACACCGTATCTCGTTTCTCCCATCCATATTACGCCATCTAAGGATTGCAAGAATCAATTTCGTAAAAAATGAAGTATACTACAATATTCAAAACAAAGAATCGTGAATGAAATCAAGATTCGAAATCATAGCTCATTTGGAAAGTCCATTTTTTTAGCCTGACCCAAATATAAATATTAATGCAAGCAAATGAATATAAAAATTGCAATAAAACTTTCTAAACCTGATGAATTTTATGGAAACAGTAAGTATGAAATGAAATAACTGGGGAGTTTGTGAAATTCATATATAGGATGAAATCATTTTAATACAATTTAGGGTGTTTTCCAGTCGAAAAAACCTTTTTATAATACTGAATTATCTGATGCCTTAAATTCATTTCATTTTCATTTTTTTAAAAAAACTTTCTTTTATATATTAGAAAATTACATTTAATGACAGATTCCAGTAATATCCTGAAATAATTTTTTTAAATAACACTGAAACTTCGACATTTATATAAGTGGCGTTCGAGATTTGATTCCAATACAAAGACAGAGACGGATTAAGTTAGTTGGAGGCCCCTGGCGGTAAAAGGTTTGAGGCCCATGAATTCAAGAGTAAAAAACTAAAATAGTGAAAAGGTTCGTTAAACTTAAAATCTCGTAATAAAATGTATAGCTATATTGAAACTCAATTGCTCAAGATAAACCTTAACTTTAAAAAAAATTAAAAACTTTATTAAAGAGCTTGTGCAATTTTGCTGTAAAACGTTATGTCTTGATTTCTTTTTGGCAAATTCATCAATTTTTTCCCGTGTCTACTTTGTCCAAAAAATCTTATTTTATACGTAATATGTCAAGGTTGTTCATCTTGTCTCCTCTCCCATAGCATTCTTAAATAATTTTACCGCGCCTTGAAACTGAAAAAGATCACCCACCTGATACATTTGGTATCGGCATTGTTAAATATATTTTCAAAAGTATGTCTGCACATTAGGGAAAATCGATACCATCAGGGCCGGCTCTAGCAGTTTTGCCGCCCTGGACAAAGTGGAAAATGCCGGCCCTCTCCAAAGCCAGAAATTATAATTAAAAAAGATAAATTGTGTGTTCACATCAATACACAACTATAAAACCTGAATAATTCTGACGAACAAAAATGCATCCTATATATATATATATATATATATATATATTAAGCCTTAAAAATACAAAATAATTCGAAATTAAGTACATAATTACCTATTATTATTTCAAACGCGTAAAATGTAAGAGAAGAAATGGCCCATTTCAGTTTGCCAATTTCTTCGAAAAAGAGTCTACTGATGGTGGGGATCACAAGTATATATTTTAACTAATAGTAACTACATTCAAGACTAAAAACATCTCTTGTGGCTCTCTATCCATTAAAAGTTTATACTACCCCTGTCCCCTTTTGGATAGCTGACACTGGTCATCGTATGGGTGAAAGGAATGTCTATTGCGACCTCACTCCTGGATGTTGAGAAAGTTACCAGTGAAAGATGTGTAAGCATATCAAATTTCATGATTTAACATATACTCCCGCCTCGAACCCTTAAAGTTTCAACACAAAAGACAACTGACATTAGACATTCAGAGTACAAAATAAAGAAATAAGGCACGATAAATGAAATATAAAATTCACACCCATATTTCAGAAAAATATAACAAACTTTTTGTAACACTAAAAAATATTTTCCAAAATCGATCCAAATGCCGTCCTTAAAATTTGCCGCTCCGGACAGGGGTCCGGTTTGTCCGGCCCTAGAGACGCCCCTGATACCATTTCTCTAGCAACTCGATAAATTTCTAGTGGGGTTTTCAATGTATCTTTGTTTTCTTTCAAAAATCGTAAAAACTGATCCAATACTTCGCGAAAATTAAAAGATTCAATATCATCTTCATAAATATTCATTAGTCTTTGTATAAGAGCTTTCTTCTTAATTTTAGGTAATAATCTCTCGTCAAAAATGCAGTTAGGTGTGTTCTAAAACAGTTTCATATATCTCAGCTCTTCGGGATAGTTCTGTTATTGTCCTATTGCATATGACATAAAATGAATTCACTGTGAAATTTTCCCTTCTTTCAAATTCATAAACGACTTTTCTAAATTCATTTTCCAAATTTTTGATATAATGTTCTAGATACTTTGGTAGACTAGATCCTTTTAATAATTCACACTCAACTTTTTGTAACTATTTACTTGCAGCAATTATTCTCAGCAGTAAGATATTCCAAATCGCGGTCATTAGGTAAATTTCATATTTGTCCATCTGTTTCAAAAGGGAAGTTGTGCCTTCACTTTTGAACCCTTTTCTTCCTCATTCGCGTCACGGATTTCGGCCATGGTATCTCTTGTATACGTATAGCCAAGCCTTATAGCTCGTACGACATCTGCTTTTGCTGACCATCATGTACCCAAAACTTTTATCACCGATATTGCACGTTTATTTCTTTCCAGAATTTTATTAATATTCGAAAATGATGGATTGATAAATTCAAATTTCGGGGTGCAATATCCCACTAGATGGTCAAGGCCTACTATGCCCATCTCAGTTTTCGTGACCTTGGGCACTGAGAATCATGACCTCATGTTCCGGTCAGGTGGTCAGTCTGGCGCGAAACCTTAGTTCCCGAGCACAAGCTTGGTACTCATTTTATCGACCCAATGAAGGGATTAAAGGCTGAGTCGACCTTGCCAGCCCGGGGTTTGAACCATGAACGTGGTGTGAAAGCGCGACACGCTACCACTCGATTACAGATGGGGGGGGGGGTATGCAGAGAAACAATGAATATCTTCTGGGCAGCATAATATGTTTAATCACATCGCTACAGTTTTTGCTGCAAAATTTTCTCCTAAATTTAAGGAGTGACTGGCACAAAAAAAAAAGTTCCGCTTGAACTGTAGTTTAATATGTGCCTGTAGACTTGAGTATTACCTGGACATATTGAATGCATTATCAAATGACTGACCTGTATAATTTTCAATATTTTATCCAAATTTAGCAAAAAGTTCTAATACTTACTGTCAGGGACGTCTTAAGGCATGGGCCAACTGGAGCAGGGCCTCGGCCACATTGGGGGCCTCATCTCGTTTTCGACTCAGCCTTAAAAAGATCGTGTTTCGAATAATTTCAACGTTCGACTGTTTTTTCCGGTGGTATATTCTCCGAAAAACTTGGAATTTCGGATAATATGTCAACTCTGGCTATATGTGATGACCGTCGTCCTTATATAGGCGCAGCCGATTTGTGCAATTGTAAGTTATACACATTTATTTGTTTGGGTTTTGTACGAGTATTTGAAAACGTATGCTACGCAGTCTACTTTTATGCGTCATAGTTGGGGGCCGACATTTGTGCAGAGGCTCAGGATCTACTTTTGTGAAAGGGCCAAGGGCCTTAGAAGTCTTAAGAGGTCCCTGCTTACTGTTCTAATATAAAGAAGTATAAATGTGCTGTGTGTGAAGCCTTCTGTGCGTATAAATTGTACAAATCTTATGGTATGAATTGCTCAAATTTAGGGCTCATTCAAACGCCTGGGGCCCCTGGCCGCTTAATCCACCTCTGCACAAAGGCCTTAATTTATCAGACTCTAACTAGGTCTGGATCTATAGTATTTGTATCTCGTGCAGAAAGATTACCAAAGAAATTCAAAATTGTAAGATTTGCAAGATTTCTAAGCAAAACGATGTTTGATATCAGTGGCGTAATGTACGCTCCCGCATCGTGTGTGTGTGGGGGGGGGGGGCAAAGCCCGGTGTGTTACGGTTTTGCAATTCTTTGTAAGATATGGCTTGGGGTCCAAAATCTGATTTTGCATGTAGGCCTTAATATTCTACGTAACGCCATTGTTAACTAGTAAATTTTTTTCATCAGATTATTTTCCAAAGACTCAATAAATGTTTTGTTTTTCAAAAAATTTGAAATTTTGCAATAAATTTCATTAAGTTCTTATGAATGTTTTTGTTTCATTGATTTTTATTAAATACATGAATATTTAGATCTATATAAAGTACTCTAATTAACTTAATTTTGGTGAAATATGTTTTTTTTTTACTATATTCTTTAACACGAAGAAATATTTCAATCCCAAAATAATCAGTTTCGTATTAAACAATTTTCACCGTATTCGGAAATATACGTATTTTTTTTTTAAAAAAAGATTAAAAAACAAAAATATTAACAGCTAAACTAGTTTCATGAAAAATTTTATATTAGTGTATATGTTTGATTTTCCTGTGCAAAATTGTCTGTACTTCATAATATATAGTAATTAGAATAGCTAACCCTTCTAGCAAAGAAGACATGTTTTTTGGAACTTATAAGTAATATTGTGCGTATCTCATTACTTGGTGCCATCCGAAACATTTTTCAAATGATTTACTACTTGCTAGCGTTTCAAAATTTGAACATACGTTAAATAATTATATATTAATAAGAAAAGTTTTTCTTAGGATTATAAAAAGATATTGATGTATTATATGAAATGCAATTTTGCTGTATTTTTACCACTTGTAAAAATGATCTAACTGTATTTAAAAATTGTTAATATTCTTACATGGAATTTTATTGCAAAGCTTTATAAAATATTTCGCTTATTCAATTTTATGTGAACGCAGGAAAAATACTTTTTGAACTTTACATAGAAATTTCTTCACTAAATTCCGACGTTTTTCTTAATAATTGATTGTTAATTTCAGCTTATATTTGATTCAAATTATTTTATGATAGATCTATTTTTAATGCGTATTTACATTCTTATAAAAACTTTGCTTCATTTATGTATCTGATTTTCCCCTTATGATGTGTAGAAATGTTTTTTTATCTTTAATCATTTCAACTGCTTTCCAGATAAATCAATTGAGGAAGAAAATATTGCTGTTCTCAGTATAACTATAGATCTATTTCACGCGGTAGTCATTCAAGATAGCTTGAATTCTACTCTGCATTGTATCAATGGAACTAACTGCTTTTTCAAAAAGTTTTCTAGGAAGACCACACCTCTAAGCCCCGAAACTGTTGAACCACTTTGACCAGATGCCTCCAATAAATGTCAAAAGTAAATCATTCCCTTTTCCGAGAAGAAGGCAATCAGACTCTCCGCCTTTTTATCTTTAGAATCTCTCGCACCCCTAAAGCAGGGATAGGCAGCTCATAATTGCTTATTTCACAGCCAAATCTTGAAAAGCGGCTTACTTTAAGGTTTAGGTGATTTAAACATACCTAATAGAATTATTAGCCATTTTAACTCATTTGGAATTATTCAATTAATATTATATGCATATTGTTGCAATGAACATAAAATCATTTCGCTAAAACAATGTTTTTTAAAAACCTAGAAACGATTTATAAAGGTCTATATTTTGTTTTTATAAATGTTAAGCTTAGGGTACATAGTGATCTCAGTAAGGAAGTTTTTAATTTGTCTTTTTAGCCCAAACCTTATCAGGTATATATATATGCTGACAATGATTTAAATTGGTCGATTGTGGGTCATGGAGCAACACAGGTTTCTAATTTTACTAATTTCGTGGTATTCAATTGTTATTTTATGCATTTTTTATACTAAGCAAATTTTTTAAACATTTCTTTATTTTATTGCTGATTAATAAACTGAATCCAATAGTTAAATATTAAAAAATAACCCGAAATTTCGGAGATATTTATCGGATAAATTTTAATAAATAAGGTGTTGTTTGAATTCTTTTTTATAATCATCAGACAAATCTTTGAAAAACATGCCCATCCTTTCCAAATTTTTTATTAAATCTCGTCAGAATTTATTAAAAAATGTACAGCTCTTTCTTATATGAGATTGTTGTGATCGTTCCTGAGTTTCTCTCAATTTACTATCAAGCAAATTTTGTCTTGTTACACACATCCGACCCTGTTTTGTATTTCGTTTTACATATGTTTCATTACTGAAATTAATAAATGCATTTCTTTCATTCATCTCACAATAATTGAAATATATCATTAGAATACTAAAGTATATTATTGCGAATCTTTTATTTTGCAGCAATATCTTCTTTAATTTCAAATAAAACCCTCCCAAGATTAATAGTTCTACGGAATTTCATCCTTTTAGTAAAATAAAATATTAGTATAATAATATAAAATTATTTTAATGCATTTTTTTAAAAATCAGAACGATGTGATGTCAAAAAGATCACCAAAGAAAAATAGAAGTCTTTATGCAAGTTTGAAAAGAGTAATAGTAGCAATTGAGACAGAGACATTAACAAACTTTTTTACGAGGTCCAATAAAAAGCTATCTTTTATTTTAATGCGACTGATTTAATCTATCGATGTAAGATCGCTATTGTATGTATGAAGCCTCAATTCATTCAATTAGCTGCAGGTTTTATATATTTCTGAAAGTCTTCAAAAGTTAGCACATCTGGAAATTATTTTTTAAAATAGTAATACAAAAGTATAAATCGCGAAAATATT
>BMAO01003710.1:0-43176 GCA_019973975.1 Trichonephila clavata | reverse complement strand
ATTAAAATATTCGTTCTAATCAAGATATAGAGTTAAAAATATCTAGCCAAAAAGAATAAATCAGGGGAAAAGAAATGAGAAGAATGGTTCCCACGTTTTTTTTAACAAGCTAATTAAGGCGCGTTTGTGTTCGAGTGTCAGTGTCGTAAAATAGCCCCCTCCCCCATGTGAATCATGAGATGAGTGATAAGTTTCAAAGGAGTGGTCCCAGGGCCGATCCTAGGGCGTCGGCCGCCCGCGTGCGAAGATCAAATGTGCCGCCCCTCGAGAGAATTTTTCAGATTTTGACTAACACTTATATTTAATATTTATTTATATAATTACTTATATAATACTTACATATTAGTTACTTGTTATAGTATTTAAATAACTAATTATTTATTGCAATACTTATATATTTAATTACTTTTTATAATATTAAGACATTTAATTACTTATTAAAAGGCTTATATTTTTAATTACTTATTAAAATGTTTATATATATAATCACTTATTACAATACTTCTTTATTTAATTTCTTACTTAATACTTATGCATTGTGGTTATAAACTCGTCTACCCGTATAAGAGTAAAAAGTAAAACATTAATATATAGAAATGAAAACATAAAATTTGAAGTGCAAATTTTTTTTGTGTCATTTATTAGGTTATGGTAGCTGCAAAATACTTTTAACAGAATAATAAACAAGCAAAAATATTACTTTTGAAATAAATGTAGACATTTTATAATTATAAAAGCAAAACAGTATTTATTCAGAAGATGTAATCTAATAAAAAAGTACTCAAGAGAGAATAGATTTCTTGAAACGAAAAGTGTATTAATCAGTCATTCTACAAAGGCTACTTAATAATAAACTATCAAATAATTTTTGTGGCATTCTGAGAAGCAAATCTGTCAAAATATTTTTGGTGTGAAATCAATTTTTTCAAAGATATTGGATTCAATAGAGAATGTGTCCAAATCTGGAAATCTGTTTAGAGTCAGATTCCTAAAAATTCCTTGAAAGAATTCTAAACTATATACCTTACTATTTCAGTAGTGCTCACACACCAAATTACAAACTTTATTTGTTCTGTGAGACTAATATCTGGTGTAGATCAAGAATTATAGTGTAATATTTGGCTTTTAGCATAATGTCTCTTATCTCATTACGAGTAGATAAAGCTAAAATATTAATTATTTCATTTTGAAAATACTGCCCTAAGTAGTGTGGAATACATTTTTATTTTTGCGTTTAATCACATTATTAAGGTGTTCTAAAATAACCGAATCAAATTTGTCCATTATCTAATGGCCTTTAAAAATTACCATTATCTCAACTTCCTACAAGTAACTCTGAATGACAAATTTTGACTGGCTAAAAATTGTGCTTCAACTATCATTCTTTCAATGATGACGCGCAATATCTCTTTTTCTCTGGATTGTATACATCTTGTTGTTCCGCGTCAATAGTACAGTTTTTTTAGTTTAGTATTTAATTCGCTCCATGATCTGATACAATTTTAGAGTATTTTCATCATTATTATATAAATAATAATGAAAAAAGTTCATTTCTCAGTCCAATAAAATTCTGTCTTTTAGCTTCCTCAAAAAATGTCACGTCGGGATATTTTCGATAACATTTAAATATTAACACATGTGTGTGCAATCTTATTTGAAAATATATTTATAATAACTTTACTAAGTTTATCTCTCTTAAGCTTAAAAAGAAAGAAAACATTGAAACAACTCAATTAATACTGACCTAACTCACAAACTTTAAATATTCGAAAATAATTTTTAAGAACTGCCTGTTCAATACTTCGATCAGCAATAGCACATTTACTAATAAGAATATATTTATAATTACAAAATAATATTGCTAAATTTCTCTTGGTGTATAAAGAGAGAGAGAGAAATAACCCATCTATAAATACGTGCTATATTGACATAGCATAATGATTCAGAAAAATTATTCATAACCGATGATTCAAAAAAAAAATTAAAATTAAAATTTACAATAAACAAGACAAATTGCATTTTTTAATACTGGGAGCAGTAATGCACGTCTCGTTCTAGTAGTGGAAGCTGTCATATGAAAAACAATTTAGCGTCAATTAATATTATTTCGATTAAAAATCCAAAAATGAAATTGTACAAACCATATACTCTTACCTACAGCTGTGGATACGTAAAAACAAAAAGATTTCATTGACACTAAAATAAGCTAGTTTTCTTTTAACGGAGTAATATTTTCAGGTAAAATCTTTATTCACTTCTTATGTGAATTTATTTATTACATAATGTATACACACACACACACACACACATATATATATATATATATATATATTATATAACAAAAGAGCTTTTTTTTTAAACTAAATATATTACTTTATGGTTCGCTTTTGCATGAAGTCAAATACAATAAAATATTCCGTAATACTTTATATTAATAGGGTAAAAATATAATAGTACCTTCCAATAAGGAACCTTGTGTTTGATACAATATGTCCTAGAACCAGAAATTTAAACCCACCAGACTAGACATTGGGTATTTAGTCCTTTAATGCTAAACAAGTTAGTTTAATTAGAAATTCAAGTCGTAATAATCTTTAAATAAATGATATACAAATAATTACCTTAATCACAGGTTTTTTAAATTTCAAGTTCCTGAAAAATGAAAATTCTTAATAGAAAAAGTTAAATTACTGTATAAATGTTTTAAATGAGTAATAAAATCTTGTATTTATAGAATTTTATTTAAAATATTCCGTTGTATGAATCTTTTTAAAACCCAGTGCATTGTGTCAGAATAAGCCATCATTTTTATTTTTAATGCAAACCCATAGAAAACGCGACCGCAAGAGGTGCAATCACTTTATTACATATTCTGTTTTGTCTTTAAATCGAAGCGTAGAACAAACAATGTTGTAATTTTTTATTTCTCTGTTCCTTTCCTCTGTTAAATTACATTGGTTTATTAGGACAACACTATATTTAATTTATTTAAAGATAAACACAAACTTGTCTTCGAAATCTTAAAATTTTACAAAGAAAGAATAAGAAATTTTTTTTAGTATCACTTAAATAGAATGTTCCTTAATAAGAGGAAAATACATATTCAAAGAGACCGGTAGCAAAATTAATTGCGCCTTATTCGAAGGTGTACCTTACAGGAGTTACTTCTGTATTTGTATATTATTTCAAGTCTTAAAAATTAATAAATAATTCGAAATTAAAAACATAATTACCTGTTGCTATTTCAAACGAGATAATTTTAAAAGATTGAGTTGAGACAATTTCAACAAGCCAATTTCTTTAAAAGAGAGTTTGTTGATGGTAGAGATCAGAAGAGAGTTTGTTTCAACTTCAGGTAACTCTCTACTCAAGAGTGAAAAATAAAACATCTCTTGAGGTTCGCTATCTTCCAAAATATTTTATTACCTCTGTCCCCCTTCGGTTAGCTGACACCGGACATGCTATGGGTGTCCGGAATGTCCATTGTGACCCCAGTCCGAGATGGGGAGAAAGTTACAGAAGATGGTATAAATATATCAATTTTCATGATTTAACATATACTGCGGACTCGAACCTCGAAGGTTTAACAAAAAAGAAAATTGGCATTTAAAGTACATAGTAGAAAATCAGAAACATTAAATAAAAAAAATACCAGAATCTCAATACTAAACACAAACATATAACTGGAAATAGCAAAAAAGATAAATCAGATACATATTTAACTATGAATTATGTCAGTAAGACAGTCAAATATTTAACTGTGCATTTAAATATGTGTTTTTTATCCCAAAAGATATTTATAAATTTTAAAGGTAAATAATAACTCTTTTCAGCAGACATAATTTTTAATTGTATGTAAAAGCAGAATCTAGAAGAACAGCAGTTTGCCAAATGCTAGTCTAAGCAAAATAATCTGTTTTGTGCAAAATTGTCGCCCTAAACGTAGTAATTAGGTTTTTCCACTAACATCCATCAAAATTTCAAAAAATCTAAAAACAAGTTGCTTTTAAATCTTATATAAAATAAGGGGAATACCGTTTTTTATTTCATCCATTTCCGATTCAGCATCGACTCAAACATTTTTAGATTTTTAAACGTATGTAATTACATTAAAAATTAAAAATGCATGCCATGTAATTATTAATAAAACTGAAAACGGTTTAAAGTAATAAAAAGTGTTTAAATATATTTTCATCCATACTCCTTGCAAACTTAGTATAATTTTGTGAGGCAAACATACATTTTAAAATCTACCTCTGATCTCCTACGAAATCTCCCAAATATTTTGATAAATAATTTTCAAATGTAGATATTAACGAAACATGTAGAAAGAAATATTTCGAAGGAATAAATAAATATTCTAATGAAAGAAATTATTAGAAATTCGAATACAAAGAATTTACTTAATTTATAATAAATAAATATGTCACACTATCTTTATTTTGCAGATGCTATTACTATCTTGATTTTTTATTTTCAACTTTATCATATACACAGAGACAAAAATTATTTACCCAAATTAAAAGAATTAATGAAATTAATCTCTTTTTGGACTAAAGGCAAAAATTGATAACGACATAGGAGAAAAAAACATTACAATTAAAAATTTCGAAAAAAAAAATCCTGTTTAATATTAATGGTCCTTTACTTACTCACTTGCGTTTAAATTTTAATCAGTTGAAGCTAAATCAATTATTTCTTTAATGATGCTACTAAGACAGTGCTTTTACAACTTTTAATGCTTGCGACCAAATTTTCAATCATAATTTTCATCGTGCCCCTTTCACACAATAAAATTGCATTGAGTGCAATAAAAATGCTCTTTGACGTTAAAGCTACAATACACGATTTTAAACATAAACTGTACAAACTATCAAGATAAATATTAAATTCTGTATATGACAAGCCTACATGAATCACTGGTAATTTTTAAACTTGTTCTTAATTTAGAAGTGTGAATGGTATCTGACTACCCTAAAATTGTGAATTTCCTTAAAATTGACAATTTTTTTATGATTTTATGTTATAGGTCATCTTTTTAGCTTTATAAAAATACCAAATTTATTATTTTCTGTTCACTAGAACAAAAACTATAAGTGTTTTAGTAAGAGAAGATGCCATTACATTGAGCAAGATATGTCATACTTTAAAACGCGTTTTACTCGAAATGTGTTTTTTTTTAATGCTCAAACGGAGCCAGCGATTGCTCAAAAAATTTTGAAAAAAATTAACTGAAATGTTTTGTGTATGTTCTGTTTTATAGTAGAAGTGTTTTAACCTTCTGATTTATTAATCACCGTTTTATTACAAAATTTACAGTCCCTTAAGTGTTATATATCACTGCTTTTTTTTAAGAAATTTCATATAACAAAAAAAAATAAAGTGCTATTTTTTGTAAAACATATAATACCTCTCATCCTGAGGTCACTTCGAAAATGAATAAGATAGCAATACATCAGAATTGAAAAACTGAATATTTGTTTATAAACTTTTGGTACAGAATTGAAGCAAGCACTGAACATTCGGAACAGTAACGGGAAATTTGGGATAATGTACAATCAAGTTCAAAGGAAATTATTAAAGGAATTAAACACGAGAAAGAAAAAATGTATTAATCCTTCTTTTTAACAACCCCCAAATTAAAAAAAAAAAAAAGGAGGAAGAAAAACTTATACATTTTTCTTCATTAAAGTAAAATTTTCAGGAAAAATCAATCTCATTTTTTAAAACAAATATTTAATTTGTATATCTCAATACATCAAATTCAAATTTTTATTTCAAGAAATTATAATTCAATGAAAGAAAACAGCCACTGTCATGTAATAATAATAATATATTCTTATTATTAGAAATCTTATTTTTTAAAAAAAAGAATTCTGTAAGAAAAAAATTTTTTTTTTTCAAAACCTATATCAAAACCTTGTTTTTACTGGAATATGTGTTCCAAGCAAAATATACATTAAGGTATTTTGAAAATTTATCATTATTTTCCTGCCATTAATAATTAATTTTGAAGTACTGAAAGCTTATTTTAAAATTATCTCTACTCAATATAGCTAAAAAAAAAAATAATAATAATAATAATAATACTGTTTTATGAAATTTACTTAAAAATTTTTTTTAAAAAAAAGTACATCAATACTACTGATGATTGAAATGATTATAATACTATACTTTTTAATAATTTTTTAAAAATGTTTTCAGTTTTATAATACAGAATTTTAAGTTTAATCACACGTTTTAAGCATAGTTGAAATATGAATCTTATTGTGAACACTGGTTATAATGAATTTTCAGCAAAGTAAGAACAGAACTCTGAAAAATAAATTATACCCTTTATATATTAGCTAAATCACAATATAAACATAATTTTGGACTGTTTTTTAACTGAAAAATTATATGGAATTCAAGTCAATTTTTGTTTAGCATAAGCTGAAAATAATTTTAATTCTAAACAGTATTTAAAAGGCAATGCATCTAATTCCTACCATTTTATAACAGTCAATATGATATAGATAAATATAAAACACAATTTTCTTTCTTTATGAATAATATATATATATAATTATTATATTATATATCAATATTTTTCTAGTTATGTTTCTTAGAATCTGTTTTCTATCATTTAGCTTTGTGGGTAGTATAATTTTGTCTTATTATTTTTTTCATTTTATTATACTATATATATATATAAGAATATTGCTCTAAATGAAAATATGATTTAATTTCAGCTGCAAAAGTTAAAAGGATTTTGTAACAATAATCCTCAAGTGTCTGTTTAGAAAAAATTTGCTAAACCTGATTCAAATGTTATAAGGATTAATAAAAATTTACTAAAAATTGCAAATAATCAAAAATATATCAATAAACTAAAATATTTTACTCTTCTATTTTAAGTCTAAAATATAGTTACAGTTCTACATTTGTTTTTCCAGTTTCACTTAATATTTTAAAAAATTTAATCGTAATTCTTATTTTATAAACATACCATATTTCTAATGTGTGTGAACTTGTATACAACAAATAAACAATGAAAACATATTTATATCTTAAAATTCAAACAAAAATTGAAAAAACATTGAAATTGTTCAGTAGTAAAGTTATAAACAATAAACGCACAATATTTATAATAGGTTATTAGATGCACACATACTCAACACAGCATATCCAAAAAATACAATACATTGCACTTTTTTTCTAATTATATTGAAAGTAGCCAATAATTCATAGAGAGCCAAATATAGCAACCCCAAAACAGAGGAATTTGAATTCCAAGGCTGTAAAAAGTAGGAATAGGTGCTGCCAACGAAATTGCGCATTACACGTCCGGCCTTGTTTGTTCCTTTTATCTATCAGACTTTTAGGGCCAATCGTCGGTGAATTTTGTCCATTCTAGTTTCCTGTTAATTGTAGTTATCCTATTGGTAGAGTGGATAAGCGCCATAAAGTCTTTCATTTTATTTATTTTTTGTTGAATATATAAACTGTGCTTCAATACAATGTTAACGATATATATATTTCTCTTCTGAAACCCAATGTGTTTTGTCATTTAAGATTTGACAAATCGGTTTCATGTTTAAGATTTGCCTCTGAGGCTTGCGCTGTAATTTCCCGGTAAAACCGTTATAAACTTTACCCGCCCAAAACGTATTCTCTTTCCTTTCACGCTTTTGTTCACTGACTGTGCCTTGTCATCATTCCCGTTTTGAAGACTTTGCAGAGTATCTGATTTTCCGTAGAATTTAATTATCTTTTCAATTTTAGAAAAATGAGAGAAATAGTCCATGTACAAGCTGGTCAGTGCGGCAATCAAATTGGTGCTAAAGTACGATTAACTTTTTACTATTTTTTTTTCCCTAAGATGTTTGCATGTAACGTGTCTTGTAGCTTATTAAAATGTACTAAAATTTTCATTTTAAATGCGGAGTTTATAAAAAAATTCAAAGCGTATTAATTTTTTTATCATTCAATGAATATTGTTTTCATAGACCTTATTATTTGAATGTATAACTTCCGATTGTAAATTAATTTTCAAACTGAAATGGCTGGATATGCCACAACTTCGTCTTAACTTTTTTTAAAATGGAAATTACTCTCTGTAAATTAGTCAAAAGTAGAATCTTTTGGACAAAATTTTTTGTTGATAAAGGATCAATGTATACCAAAATGAAAAGTTGGTAACTAAATTCAATTAGGAATTGCAAATATTCTTCTGTCTCTTTAATTTTGATTTTTAATATTGAGTTCTTGTTTTGAGTTTCGATTGTTGTGATAATACGCAAGTGCCATTAAATATTTGTGTTTATAGTGAATATATATCTTGTTGGATGATTTTGTGGTTAAAGTGTAATATTGGGGAGGAGGGGGCTTGTAAATTTCAATTTCTTTTAGCAACCAAAATCTATCTCCAAGCTACTTCACTTAGCGATAGGTGTCCGGAAGCCATAATGAATTCTTTTTATATCTTACCATAATATCTATACTAGAATCTCCACAGCCCCACCCCATACTGCACTTGAGCCCCAAAACCTTACCTGTAATAGTAAATTTGGCTAAAGTGTAGAATATTGAACCCCTTGGATTTTTATCTAAATGCCTGAATGAATTCTACTGTTCATTACTCTTTTTATGCCTATCATTGCTTCTAGGTAGTTAAGCGATCGATTTTGATCGCCAAAAGATTGGCCAAGGGGCCCCTATTATACTGTAATTTATTAGTTTAATCTTTAACCGATGGGACAAAACCTAAAAATTTTAAGTTTTTTTGTCTTTTTTTGTCATTGAGAAAATATCTGAAAGAAAAACTTCTTGTATAAAACCCTTCATGTATTCATTTTGCCATCTAGTTTCATTTGGTGACACATCAAATATGAGAGTAAAATTTAATGCTACTTGAAGTGAAATATCTTCCCAGGAATATTCCAAAGTTTTATTTATGAGATTCTTGTATTTTTTTTTTGGTACTGATTGATTACAGGTTCCTTGGCAGCTGCTTTATACTACTTGGCAGCTGCCTATACTACACTTGAGCCGGGGAGGGGGGGGGCGCAGATTAGATTTCGGTAAACACAGTATAACCTTACTGAAAATAATTGAATATCATTTTTTGGTTTCATGGTCTCTGTAACAGGTTAAACACTGTGAGTATATTTCAAAGTGGGACTTTTTAACTGTGTATGATTTTGGTATCAATATTTTGTTGTGTAAAAATAAAACTTATGGTAAAAACTGAAATATGAAAATTACAACCAAGATTACAAGTTCCAAGATTCTTCTTAAGTTAATATTTAAAAGTTCTTTGATTAAAAAAAAAATTACTTCTAATCTTTAAAAACTTTTTATGCAGAATGAACTTAATTTTATCTACTTTTGACTCTTTTTAAAACAAAGTCCATATAAAATAGGACTAGGGTGGAAGGATTTTTAATTATTTTTATTGGTCATCAGAATTTTTTTTCTATGTAGAATGACAAAGATAAAAATCTTAATTTTGTTAATATTTAATACTGAACCACATTTTTAACAATATCTGTCATTCTAATATTATTTATATTGTAATACTAATATACTCTCTGGCTATTTTTAATTAGATTAAATTAAAACTTGTTTTATACTACTTGAAGTTGGTTGTTCTTTAAAATTTAAAAAAATACGATATTCTTTAATTCTGTTTTTCTTTTAGTTTTGGGAAGTCATTTCTGATGAACATGGTATTGATCCAACTGGAACTTACCATGGCGATTCTGACTTGCAATTAGAAAGAATCAATGTTTATTATAATGAAGCCTCGGGTAAATATAGGATTTTTCATTTTTATGGAAAAAAATTTTAAGCAAGAATATTTATGATTTATTTTTTGTATTTTAGGTGGTAAATATGTACCACGTGCCATTCTCCTTGATCTCGAACCTGGGACTATGGATTCTGTTAGATCTGGTCCTTTCGGTCAACTGTTTCGTCCAGATAATTTCATCTTCGGTAAGTTAGTCAATTTGTAGAATTTCTTGAATGAAAATACTCTCATCCTTGCAAATCTTTGTAGCGTAATGAAAGATACATTTTTGTATATAAATCTTGTAGCCAGTTAACCAGAATTCATAGACTTCAATAAACATCTCCTGGTACTTGTGTATTCGCAATGCTGCAGCCAAATTGGTGCCATGTGAATTGCATCATTTTCACCAAAATCTGGGGCAGCTGTAACGTAGTAGTCAAAAGCCATAGAGCAGCTGAATAGTGCAACATGAATATTTAGTGGTTCATTTTCCATTAAAATCTAGTAGACTGACTATTTTATATAAAATACAATGGAATCTATTTTGATATCAAGATCCAATTTATATGAATTCAATTTACTTTCTTGTTCTTTTCCTTATTGAAAGAGTAAAAAAAGTAAATTGAATTCTTCTTGAATATTGTAATTGATACAAAGTTCCTTTTTTAAAGGTATAGCAATAGAGTAAATACCTATGGGGGGGGGATGTAATAAAAATAGAAAATCTACTTTGTAATTATTAAAATAAGAATATAATCTCTGGAGATTTAAGCATCCAAAATAAATTTATGAATTAAATATTGTACAAGATATTAGCTTTTCTTGTATGTTATCTGGAAAATCTCCCAATCCCATTTAGAGTATGATTAGAATAAGTTTAAGAACTTTCTCAGGAACAGCTTTAGTATCGCCCACCCATCCAATTTGGCGCAAATATATTGAGGCGCCAAACCACGCCAAAGATCGTGTTTTGAAAACAGGGTTAACATCCAGATTGCCGAGGAAACCACGTGTATCGAAAAATCTGGTTTTCCCCGGAAGAATTTTAGGGACCCTTGATGATGCTTTTTTCCAAAAGCTAAAAATTGGAAGTTGTGAAACCATTAGCCTGTGCAATTATATTTAATACACAGTTTCCAGAGTGAGGGACGAGGACCCTGTTTCACATGTCACTCCACGTAGTGTAATATAAGTGTTTGCGTAAAAAACTTTTTTTAATGGTTGATTAGGAAAACACTTATGTTACTGCATTAAAAATTTAAGGACAATTTTTTTAGCTTTTTTTTTTTTTTTTAGCATTTTTTCTTTTTATTATTTTTTATAATTTTTTTTATATTTTTTTGCTTTTTTTTTATATTTTTTTGCTTTTTTAAAAAAATTTTTGTCCTTCAAGCACTTTTTATCACAAATACAAGAGAAAGAAAATGTCGGCAATCCCTAATAAAAGAAAACCCTCTAAATTTGGTACTTAAAATTTTCCCAATCTATTTCCCTTATTATTTCAACAAATGCGTTGAACATATCAATGTTTTTAGAATGGCAACTTTTTTCGAACATATACATTGCCAAATAAAAAGAGGCATCATTTTGCCTGTTATATTCTGGAAATCTTGATTTTACGTGCCTCCACGTGCTTTCAATGGTATTTGTGTGCGCACCCGTATCTGGGTCAACAAAGTTAACGGAATGATTGACTGTTAGATGGTCAAATCCTTCTGTGGTCAACACATCGTGATTGTAACCTCTCCAACAATCCGAAATAATTGTCGTGCCTGGCTCTATCCATTCTTTTATTATTTCAATTAAAGTTCGTTGAGTGCGATCGGGAACAGCCACCAAAAACAGTTTTCCCGATTCGCGCTCAACACCCCCAAAAACCCACTGACCTTCTACATAATGCCCTCTATGATATTTTCTCTTACCAAATTTTGATTCATCGACCTCTACAACTTTTCCTACCCCACCAATTTTGCTTGATGTCAATTCTACATGATCTAAAACTTGTTCATGTACGAATTGACGCCAGTCCGCTGAAGTTGCAGAAGAAAAACCCAAATCCCGCTCAATATCGCAAGTTTTTGTTCCTGATATTAAGTGCCATGTTAAAAGTATAATTTCCTGCAAATTTAATTTGCTGCAGGAGAACCAAGAACCTATCCTTAGCGATTTTTCTCCTCGGCACTTTTTACACCTCCAAATGCTTCCATTTGAGGATTTTTTCCTCTTAATTAAGCTGCATGGTTCCCTGCATTTTGCACAATTTAATTCATCTTTCAACAAGCCACTCTCCATTAAAAAATTTCGAAAAATGTCTTGTTCCTTAAACAATGAGAAAAAAAAGTACTGGTTAGCAATACCAGGCTTACCCATACTTTTTTTTTTATTTGAAAAACCCCACGTTAAATTTTGATTTAAAAAAAGTTGAAATTTAATTACTACATTGCTCATTGCCGATGCCATGCTTAAGAAAGACCCAAAAACTATTTCAGAGAAAACACGCACTATACCTCTTACCTACTACTTACCACACGAGGACTGAACGTATCGACACTTAACACACGAGGTCTGACCAAGAAATGATCCCCTTGATGCGCGCTCTCGGTACTGTAAACTTAAGAAAATGCGCCAAGATAGCCAAATAAAGCGAGTTTCTTTTAAATGGGGGCCGTCGTTTATTACAACTTAGTACTTTTGCTTACGTCACAAGCCATGACGTAATTGTATGAGTGTTGGAAATTGGTGTTACCACAATTCCTCCGCTATGTTAAATAGTCCGAAAATAATTTTTTTTCTTTTTAAAGAATGCATCAAAAATATTAATTTTTAATATTAGTTTCGGCATAATTTTGCATTAGAAATTTTCAAACAGTCTTTGAAGACTGTTTTTAAAGTAGTAAGAGGAATTCAAATATTAGAAATTTGTATGCATTTAAGTATACACGCTAAAAGAACAACTATGTAGACATTACTCTTTTATTTTTAAAAGAAAATTTCCAGTTTTATATTTTAAAGAAGTTGATATTTTTATAATTTAGGAAACCCTGTTATTCTCTCTCTCTCTCTCAAACATAGAATAAAAAATTATATAAATTTTTGAGATCAGTATTGAATAAATAAGATTATTTTTTTAAGTAGTTATATGTTATTCATTATTACACATACTGTATTTTCGTTACTATAAATTTACTTTTAATATGTTCTATATATATCATGTTTTTTATCTTATTTTATAATTTTGCTGTAAAACTATTTTCCATTATAACTATAAAAAGTTTTTTGACTATTTACTTTAATTATATTTTAATTTTTGCTTGTTAAAATTAGTATTCAATATATACAGATATGCAAATAAAATTAGAAAAAATAAAAAACTTATTTCAACAAAAAAAATTATTTTACTAGAAAAAAAATTATGCATTTTTCTTGATCCTGTTTTGTTTTTAGAACTTTTGTGATGAAAACATTTTTTTTTTACCTTTGATTTAATTGCTTCAATAATTTCGCATGGTTCAAATTAAGTATGCATTCTCAATTTTTATAAACAACTTTAAGCTTTTGGAAGAATTTTTTTTTATTTAAGAAGATAGCCATAAGATTTTACATACATTTGCTCTGAATTTGTCCTAAATAATTTTTTTAACTTTAAAATATGTCAAATTTCACAAGGATGCATTTAATCATATAATTTACTATTGTAATCGTTGTCAGTCACTATTAACATCAATCAATTAATTAATTGTTAGATAATTTCATTGACATTTTGTACACTTGTTTCAAGTTTATAATATTTTAATCAATATTTAAGGATTAGAAATGTTATCAATTCATATTGTTTGCGATACCGAAGATGTGTGTGTGTGTGGTAACTCTTCTCTGTACTTCCACACCACAACACATCTACAATACGGATTTAACAGTCAAATTCAATTGGCTTAAGTGTTATAAACCCTTGCATACTATTTTTTAAAAATTTATTAAAAAATGAATACCAATGCAGTAAATTCGATAATTTTTCCAATCGAATTGTATTATTAAAATCAATGTCATTATCCTTTTTTACTTATTCAAATTGTTTATTCCAGATTTTTGGTTAATGAATTTAATTACTGACGATAAACGACATGTATTACTTGTGTATTCTGAAAGCTGGTGAAAAATTAAAAATTGCAATAGTTTTATACTATTAGATTAATATTGTCGAACTTTTTATGCCAGAAGAATTGTGTTTGGCAATGCTTAAAAGTCTGTATCGGAGCTTGCTAAAAGCATCAACACTTGATATCACTTAAGAGCACTAATTATCACCAGGAAAATTAAAAACCGATGTTATTAGATTCCATTGCTTCAGTGCTTCTCAATATAGATAAAAATAAATATTTTAATTAATAATACAGGTGTATGATCTTCAAATAATCCAGGCTAACCTTTCCTTATTATTTTTCCTTGCCAAATCCTAGAACACAAGAAAAACAGCTTCAATTCAGAAAAAAAAAAGTGTTTCTGGATTTAAATAAATTAAATGTAAAAAAACTTTTTTAAGAACAAGCTTTTATTTAAACGCGCTAAAAAGAATAAAATAAACTTTTCCTTTAAAACTTTTTTTACTATCAAATTATAACGTCATTACACAATTTATATGATATAAAAGCTTGTCGCGAGATTTACCTGTGTAGATAAACAAGTAAAATAAATAACTTGACCTGATTGATTTTGGTTTTTAAAAATTCAAACTAAGTAAATATGAGTACTTAAATATTGCGACAAGCTTTTATATCATATAAATTGTGTAATGACGTTATAAGTTGATAGTAAAAAAAGTTTTAAAGGAAAAGTTTATTTTATTCTTTTTAGCGCGTTTAAATAAAAGCTTGTTCTTAAAAAAGTTTTTTTACATTTAATTTATTTTTTACTTTTTAGTTATCGCTGGACAGGTTTCTCAGCCTGTTCAACTCATTGAACGCTGGTTCGCCATCCCTGGTTTAGCTGAATTAATTCTCGCAAAATGGTATTAGACTAAAAACACAATTTTTTTAAATCCGCATTTTTAAGCAATTCTTTCAATCTTCATGCAGATTTTGGCTAACATTGTTCTACACACGAAAAAAAAGCTTTAGTGAGATTATCTTCCTAAAAGACAAAGTTATTAAATGTTTAATTAAAATTTTGACTATTTTTGAAAAACTTAAAGAATATATTATTTATTTGAAATATTTTGAAGATAAGGGATGTATTTCTCTAACATATTAGAAGAAAATTTGAATTGTTTATTAAAAACTTCAAAAGGCGTTTAAATATTTGTATTAATCAATAAAATGCTTAAGACTAAAAACGCATTTTGTAATCAAAAAAGAAAGTTTTATCAAATAATTATAATTTTTTGCTGCACGTTGAATATCTTCTACGTAAGAATCTATTTTTTTTTTTAATTGCTCAGATCATCTTTAGAAACTTGATTTTGAAAAAATCAATAATTAAATTCAAATAAAATTAACAGATTCTATTTGTAATTAAATTTAAGGACACATGTCGTAGTGTGTGTTTAGATTACTGGTGATAAAATGAGGTATATTTAAATTACTCGTAGGCTTAAAATTAGGAAATTTCTTTAAAAAATTACTTCATTTTATTGTAAAATTATTTTTTTTAATCGAAAATATATTGCATTTCTAGATAATATTTTTCTCTTATTGTTTTCCTAGCGGATTCCTTTTTGATGGGTAAGATACATTAAAAAAATGATCTTTCCGATTCTGTAATTATTTTTTGTCTGAGTTTCATAGATTAAAGTTAGATAAATTATTTAAAGAATTTCTTCAATACTCCATCTCAGTTTAACTTGGCAGCGTTGAGAAAGGTATACAATGTACCAATCTACTTGAAAAATAGCTCTACTTTTTTGTTTTGAATTTAAATCCAAGGAAATAGATAGAAATTTGTAAAAAAATTGCATACGTTGTAGAAATTAGATTGCTTTTACGTTGTAGAAATGTAATTATTTTTTAAACAAAGTTAATTAATACTGTCAATAGCGCAACGTTATGAAATTCCAGTTTGGCTGAAAACCGATTTTTGACGCCAACTTTTGTCATTGTTGTAACAATAAAATTATTACAACAATGCAGATATATCCAAGTTGGCGCCCAAAACTAGTTTAACGTTTTTAATTAATATCTTTTTAATTAATTGCAATATCGGAATATAAATGGTCAAAACATGCATTGTCATCCAAACTAAACGTGTATACAAAATTTCAGCTCAATGGGAGGAAGATATCAGCTTCAAAATTGAGTTGCAAGATTCCACCCGAACAAATTACATACATACATACATTGTAAGTTAAATAAAAGCTTTTAAAAAAAACAAGATATCAATCATTGGCATGGCCAAGTAATTTCAGCGCGTTTTTCACATGTTGTATTTTACAATAATGCAACTAATGAACTTTTTACTAACAGAAAGTAGTGTACTATACCTTAAAAAAATTTAAAAATTATTTGATTTAAATATGATTCGGCTCATCTAGGGCACAAATGCGACCCAATGCCGAAAACCCGAGGTCAATTGGTTGCTTATTGGCTGAGAAAAAGGTACGACAAAATATGGAACGAAGACGAAATTTGCGTCCTAATAGCGCTTTTTTTACACTACGTGAAAAACACGCTAATAAAAACATTTGAGAGGAGGAAATATCCCATTTAGGCGCCGATTTTACGATGCATTCAGGAATTTCCCTTGAATTGTCCAGTCCCGCAAATTATACAATGACCTTACAGATGATGGAAAGACCAGGCCCTCATTCCTGTGTCACTTCCAACTGATAGTTATTTTGGGAAGCTGTTAAATTTCTCAGGCGGGGGTCACTTCTGAAAAGGCTCCACTGTCCACATCCTCCTTCGCTTACATAAAGAAAGTAATAAATCGCTTGTAAATATCCCCTTGCGTTGAGTCCCAGGCTTTGCGAGTGCTTTATGGTTTTATTTTCATATGACTTAGGTAAAAAATACTGAGAATACATTTATAGACGCGCCATGGAGATATTAGAAATTATGATTAAAAATGCTGTCATTCCCAGTTTTCTAAATTTTGCTTTAGGAATACTTTTTAAAAAGTATTGTTTTGACTTTGCCTGTTTTAGGTGAAAGAAATTTTAGTAAATTAAAAATTATTAACCATTACTTGATAAATAATATGATACAAGGCTTTCAGATTTGTCCATCATCTCTATTGGATTAGAAATCTCTGGAAAAAAAAATATTTCACCTGAATTATTGACAACTAGGTGGTATTTATGAGCTGATATACACACATTAAATCCTTTAAGACTCAAAATATTCAAGTTGCTAGGTTGTAATACTTGGGTTAGTTTAATTTGACCTCAGACTTGAATTTTCATTACTTCTGTCAGTCGCCATAGCATCGTTTCACGTGTACGTACGATGTTAATAAATAATCAATCAATGAGAATTCGACAATTCAAATTGAACTTATTTTATTCCGAATGAAAATAATTTAAGGTATTGTACTTTATTGATTATTAACGTCGCACTCCACACCAATAAGAGCGCTAGAAGTCATTTTTTTTTATTGAAGACATATAAAATAATACCCGCGTAAAACAAAAGTATCACCCTGGGCTTACAGAAGTAAATAAAACAAACTAATGAAATAACAAAAACAAATAAGTCAGAAAAATAGACAAATGAAAAACTTAGAAACTCAAACCAATAAAATACAAAATAATATGAATGAAGCTTAAGCTGAAATAAAAAGAAACGAGTCTTACAGTAGTCGCATATGATGTGTAACATCTGACTTGTTATTGGGATAAAAACGCAATAGTGACTTTAATCCTGAAAGAAATGAATCGAGTATGACTGGAAATAATTTTCTTTCGAATAATTATATATCTTGAATGAAAATTTTATTTAATTAAAGCAAGGAGTAATGCAGTTTTTTAACAAAAATATTTATTCTTATACAATTTGGGGAAGAGCAGAGACAATAGATTTATGAAAACTAAAGTATGACACATATACTGGTGATTTCAAAGTATTTAAAAAACGGCGTCTATAACAGTACCACTGTTAGTTGTCGAAATATTTCGATTTGTGTTCATTTCGTGCTTTTCATCTTTCAGAAAAGCTATGAGCGGCTCAGCTTCTGGCAAACTGAAGTTAACGTTAAAAATCACCACTCAAAATCATGGGAAGCGAGTGATAATTTAAAAAAAAAAAAAAAGAGCAGAACCACCTTTGGTATACGGTAAAAGTGCAAAATGCAGGAAATCTTTAATTTTTTAACTGTTCGATTCGGAGAAATGTATGCGACCACCAAAATGACTGTTTGTCCATTTTCAAATAAACATTCTGCCGTACATGTGTCCCCAATATATATACTAACAATACCCAGAGCTATGTAACAATCTTTTATATTTATATCTCATTTATGGGAGAAATTATCGCAAGTTCGACTTGCTTGGTGGTCAAGGCGCGAGGGCCACCACCTAGCCCATTGGTAGTTATGCCCCTGTACTTTATTAAATTTATATAAGATTGTTTTGTTACATGTCTTAAAACGTTTTTAAATAAAATTATTGAGCTGAATTGGAAATAAAGAACTGTTCTGAAATATTTCAGGAAAGAGAATAATTTAAATCACATTACACCAGGGGTGGTCAACCTTTTTGGGAAGAGTGCCACTTTCAGATGAAAAATAATCAAGTGTGCCACTTTCAAATGAAAAATAATTAAGCGTGCCTCTTCCAACTTTTCGAACAAAAGAAAAGGTGAAAAAATATTACTTATAGGGTTATTATGTAATTTTTACGCAAAAAGAGCATAATTGTAATGCAAGTCTAAGTAGTTAGAAATTGAAAAAATAAATAAATGAGAACAAGCACAAATTTAAATTTTAATTGTTAATCAATCCAGATAATTTTGAATGATATTTTGATTTTGTGGGTTATTTTTTTCATAATAGAAAAAACATTTGTTCACAAACGTATGTTGATTTAAATCTACAACAATTTCTGACAGACAAATCGCTTAAATTTGAAAAATTACTTGTTAATACAAATTTCCAAATTCAATATAATTCCTTATATTTGCATTTCAGTGCAGTATGGAGCTGTATACAATAATTTCGATTTGGATTTTAGGTTGGTAACAATTAACATTTTGCAGAGAAATTGAAAAAGTGCTTGTGGAAAGATCTAGATATTTTATCATCTTCAAAATCATCACACCTATGAAAGAATCCTGCAAAAATAGACATTAAATTTTTAAATCCATCACAGCTCGGAGCACTTTTAACTTTGGTAGATATTGGTCTGATGGTCATTCATATAAAATATTTTAATTTTTTTCCTCCAGAATCAAGACAAAAAAGCAAATGTTTGTCAGCAAAAGAAGAAATTTGACCAACTAGGATACAAAAAAAAAAAAATCTTTTCTTTGTAATCTTGAATTTAAATTATTTTAATGTTCCATAATATCAGGAAGAAAAGCTAAACCATATAGCTTCATTCTAGAATAGCAAGTACTCACTGGGCAGTCTAGAGTTTTTTCTAGATATTTTAAGATACGCTCCCTCAAATTTCAAAATCTTGGGAGTGAAAAAAGCATTGGAAATCCAACTCGCACAGTACAATGCGGGTGAATTCTCTACAGATAAATTTCCACTGTAACTCATTTAAATTTATTTAAAACAAATTTTGAGGGAGGCTTTTTTTTTTTTTTTTGTCTAAAATAACCATATTTCAGTAAAATTGTAAGAAAAATGTTAATTTTTATTATCTTTTCAAATTAAAATTTTTCTATTAAGTCTTACAGCGTAAAAAAAGCAGTTTCTTTGTATAACTAGAATGTCCGCCAGTTTTTATGTATGTGAACCATGGGTTGGTGGGCAGTAAAAGATTTTTTACGTGATTACGGGGAAAAAAGAGGAGTCAGTTGTCATATAAATAGTCTTAAAGCTGGTTGTAAACTGGACCGAGGGAAAAAATCACGTTCGGAGCAGTCGCTCCCCCCACCCACTACCGCTCTTTCAAAAAGCGAAAACTCGCTCATGGAAGAATCAGATTTTTCCGACAATAGCTCGGAGAAACAAGTCATACTTAAGGACGTCACTTCCGCCGCTGTTTCTGGCGTGTCGGATGTTGCTGTTAAAAGCGACGATCCTCCTAATTCAGATGAGGGTGATTTTACACTGGTCACCAATAAAAAACGCATAGCCTCTATCGTCATCGACGCAGGCAAAAATGCAACCGAGCTTCTCGGACAGCTAGGGAAACTGACAGGTACCTCACTCGAGGGGCGCTATGAAAACGGGAAACTCCGTATTTTCCCAAAGACAATTGTTGAGCACAGGCAGCTCCAAAATTATATTGCGGAACAAAAATTGAGGTCACACACTTTCGAGATGGACCACAATAAACAATTAAAATGCGTGATCAGAGGGTTACCCACTGATTTCGACCAAAAAGATCTCATTCAGGAACTCCGTGGCTTAGGGCTTGATCCCAGCCACGTCACCTTGTTGAAAAACAAGAAAACCCAGACAAACATGCCACTTTTTATGGTAACCCTCCCTAAATGCCCTGTTAACACAGGCATCTTCAACATTACTCACATAGGCTCGTTTAGGGTTAAACCTGAGCCTAAAAACCCATCAAACATGCCTCCTCAGTGCTATAGATGCCAGGAGTTCTACCACCACTCTAGGTTTTGCACTAGAGCACCTAGATGTGTTAAATGCTCAGGGGGTCACCTCACCTCTGAATGCAAAAAAACTTTAAAAACCCCAGCTAAATGTGCAAATTGCAGTGGTTCTCACCCTGCAAATTACTCAGGATGCCCCAATAACCCAATCAACAACGCTAACAACAAAAATAAGCAACAAAAACCACAAGTCCGACAGGTGAAGGCCGGCGCACGCGCCCAGAACACCACACCACCACAACAACTGTACTCAGGTGCAGTTAAAAAGAACACCCAACACGAATCAATCGACTCATCAAGTTTATTGGCTCAAATGGCCCAGATGATGACGCAGTGGGGACAAATGCTGACCATACTGCAATCCAAAATTTAAATCTTTAATTCATTACACTCTCAAGTCCTTTTTTCTTTTTGTAGTCTATTTACTTGTGCATTTAATTTCTCCATATCACATATTTATTTAATTTTACATTACAACACCATCTGCTCTTTTGCGTCTGAACGAACTCTGTAGTGAACTCGCTACCCGCCCGCTCATGTTGATTTTTCCTTTTGTTGTTAGGCGATCGTTTTCCTTCCTTGCGCTTCCTCCAGATTTTTCCCTCGTTCGTCTGCCTAGTGCGGACACCTGGGTGACAATTCCTCTGCCCCCCACGGGGGGCTCCGTGATTTACTACTTCTGACATGGTTTTTCTTTTCCCTTTTAAACTGGGTAAAAGCGCTTCGCGCTGTAAACCGGACAAGAATTTAATTTAGCTAGTAAACTGGACCCTCCAAGAACAAAAATAGAATGGGAAAGAGGGGGGTTTCCTGTTTCGAGCTCGGATTGCACTTGGAAACAAACAGAATATCTCTCTCAACTGTTGTAGAAGAGGCTTGTATGATTCTGTGATACCATTTTCTTTCATCATGACACCTGTCAGAACATAATCATCAGAAAATGGAATAAAGGAAATTTGGAAAAATAATAGCATGGAAAAAAATGTTTATTTCAAAGTGGAGAAAATATAGAAAATTAAGGAGAAAAAAAAGCACATGTAATTTATCTTTTATGAAGGAACTATTTACCTTCGATCATTAAGACCAGTACTTGGCTGTTGAGTAGATGTTGATTTTATCCACTAAAAATGGGTTTTGTGGAAATCTACTTTAGAGCAGAGCCAGCCTTCTCTATAAAGGAGCCCGGATGCAAGTAACCACTTAGGGCCCTAATTTTTCCTAAGTAAAATATATATATATATCAATACGAACACGCGAACTCGTGGCCGGAAGGTCGCGAGTTCGAGTCTTGTTGCCACTGAAGACCCGCCTTATAGACTGGGTCGAGGTTCAATGTCTCCATTTTGGTGTGGTATGGGGGGCGCTCTAACTCAGGTGTCGTCCTCATCACTCGACCGAGGTTCAAAATTACGAGGTCTGTCAAAATGGCCTTCGTGTTGCACAGTAAGACGTTAATATAACTTTGTTTTGCTGGTCCAGCTCCATTCACAAAAGTTACTTCTATAAAAAAATCATTATATTTATATTAATTCTTTTATGTTTAATATTTTCTTTTCAAAATTTACATATGTAATAATGATTGAAATTTGGTCCTAATGGGAAATATCAAGGGAACATTCCGTTTGGATACTGTTGTACGTGGTTACTTTTGTATTATCTTTAATTTCGGTAGATTTCATTTCCTAATCCAAAAATGATTTATTCGCGTGATCTGTGCGCTAAATGTTTCACAATTCTATTTCACGAATTTTTTTTTTATTCTGTTTACATGATTTATTAGCCCAAAATCGCATATTTATTTAATATGGTTAAATTTTTTAAAAAAAATGTCCATTATGGGTGTTCCTATTATTTCTTGGGTTTCACAGAGTAGAGGATTAGTACATGCTATAAAAAGTAGAATCTTTGAAGTAACAATTTTAGGTTACTAGCTACGTTCGGAACTGTGATTTTATTTATTTACTAATATTTTGCAAACGCATATAATGAATGGTGTTTTTTATATTTAGTGTCATCCGAATTAGAATGAATATAGAAGATTGTTTTAAGAATATTATTATAAAAAGCAATTTAAATTGTTTTAAATTAAGAATTTTTATTTCCCAAAAGAGAGAGTGACAGATTTTAAAACATTCTCCTTTTATTGAAAATGTTTATATATTATATTTTCTCTCTTTATATAGTTTGGACTTCTGTACAGAGACTAAACTACGATTTTTGAAACATTCACAATTGACAAACATATGAGACAATTTACCAATTTGTCTCATATTACACAAACAAGTAGTTAAATATATTTATATAATTGGCTATATTACTAATAAATAGATCATTTAAACTCTAAACGAGTTATTTTTTGAGTTAGTGGGGGATAGGCCCCACGTTGAGAAACACTGTTTTAAATTGATAAATATACTGATTGCCTAATATGAGAAGCAAAAATACGTGAGTATAGTTTAGAATTAGGACGTTATATTCATGAACAGTCCATGTGCCCTGTATAGTAGCTGTTCTTTAAATTTGATTCTTAGTGACATGGCAAAAGCATTCTTAGAAGTCTGTAATTCTTTTAATATACTCCAAAAGCATTTTTTCTCCTTCAACTTTTTGATGGCTTTCAGATATGGACACATTATCTATTGAATCCGAAATCTCTGAAAAAATTGATTTCACCAAAAATATTGACAAATTTGCTTCTCAAAAAGCTATACAAGTTATTTTATCATTAAATTTTCAGTAGTCTTCGTGATTTATATACTTTTCTTTTCACGAGATTTATGCTTTAGTTCTTTCCTTTTTATTAAATTAAATTTTCTGAGTAAATACTGTTGATTTGCTTTTCTAATTACAAAATGTCTATTTTTATTTCAAAGGTAATATTTTTGCTTGTTTAATATTTTGTTAAAAGGTTTTGCCGCAATCATAACCCTTTAGCTGACCAAAAAATAAAGTTTTGCTCTTCAAATTTTTGCATTTTTATATTAATGTTTTACTTTTTAATACAGGTAGATAAGTTTATAATTTGAATACATAAGTATTAAATAAGTAATTGTATATGTAAGCATTGTGTGTGTGAAATAAGGAATTAAATATAAAAGTATAATTAGTACCACAAAATCCGGCGTATAACTCGCACTTTTAACACACAAAATAAAATCGAGATTTAGGGGTGCTCATTATCAGGGGCGGCTCTAGGGCCAGACATACCGGACCCCTGTCTGGGGCGGCATTTGGACCGAATTTGAAAATACTTTTTGATATATTTTAAGGAAAATTGGGAATTGGGCATTTCATTTAATGTGTCATATTTCCTTATTTTATAATCTATATGTTTACGTCAGGTTTTTTTAATGTTGTAGTCTGAAGAGTTCGAGGCGGAAATGTACGTTAAATTGTGAAATTGGATGTTTTCACAACCTTCTCTAGTCAAAAAAGAGAGCCCAATTGATATTCCTAAACTTATTTCAACTTTATAATTTGCACCAAATCTTGTTATTGCATTAAGAGCTTCGCTTTTTTTGCCAATAAGTGCAACAAGAAGTGTTTTTCAAAATTAAAACTAATAAAAAATTTCTTAGAATCCACAATTTTCTTCTTTAAAATAGATTAAATGGTTTTGCTTTATTGTCTACCGAATATGAATTAACTAAACAAACTGATTTTAAAAAATTGATTAAAAAGTTTTCAGAATTAAAATTTAGAAAAAAAATTTAATTTTTTTGTTTGTTTGTTTTGCTTTATTTTTGAGTTTTAGTTATTTTATTGTGATGCCTTTTGTTCGCAAGAATTATTCTTAAAATGTGTGTATCTATGTGAGCATAAATACACAATTTATCTTTTTGAAAAATAATTTTTTTACTTTGGGGAGAGGGGCGCCATTTTCCATTCTTGTCCGAGGCGGCGAAACTGCTAGAGCCGGCCCTGTCATTATACGCGGGGTGTAAAAATATGAGAGCTTTAAAGTTAAAAAATATAAATTCTAGAAAAAAATAAGACTCCTACATAGAGATCGAAATACTCTTTATTTAAGAAAAAAAAAACGACATTCCTAATGAAATTAAGGGGGGGGGGTTATAGTTCTAGAAGTATACCACTTTTTAAAAAAAATATTTGGAATAATACCTGAAATAAATGACTTCAAAACAAAAGAGCATAGCAAACGTACATTTCAGGTTTCTTAAAAAAAAAAAAGAGGTGCGCGTTATACGGGAAATATACCTAAAAATAAAAAAGAAGAATACAGCCTGAAAGTATATGTGCACGTTATACGCCGGATATTTTACGGTAT
Organism: Trichonephila clavata; assembly: GCA_019973975.1. Lineage (NCBI taxonomy): Eukaryota > Metazoa > Arthropoda > Arachnida > Araneae > Nephilidae > Trichonephila > Trichonephila clavata. The sequence continues at coordinate 18,395 of BMAO01003710.1, read as the reverse complement.
TTAAATATATAAGCATTAGTCAAAATATGAAAAATTCTCTAAATAGGCGGCACATTAGGTCTTCGCACGCGGCGGCCGACTCCCTAGGATCGGCCCTGTAAATGGTTTTGCAAGATTGGCTATCGAACATGAATTAGCTGAACAAACTGATTTTAAAAAATTGATTAGAATGTTTTCAGAATTAAAAGTCAGGAAAAAACACTTGTAGTCTTTTGTTTATTTTGATTTTGGTTTATTTTTGTGTTTTAGTACTTATGTATTGTTATTCTGTCTCTTTGTTCGAAAAATTATTCAAGTTTTGTAGGTGTAGATCTGTAAGCAATTTACCTTTTTTAACAACTTTTTACTTTGGGTAGAGGGGCGGCATTTTCCATCTTTGTCCGGGACAGAAAAAGTTGAAGATGGCTAGAACTTTTATATTATTAATCACTGTACAAAATTCATTCTGTTTCTTATTTCATACTCGTTGAAGATTCTTAATTAAAGCTGTAGATCTTTCAAAATGAAATGAATGGTTAAAATAAAATGAAATTCTAAACTAATGATTCTCAGTTTAAGACAAGAAGATGACCATAACTGCGGAGCATCAAAAATAAAATAAAAAATGTTAGTATGACTTGATATAACTACTCTTAAGCAACTATTTACACTTGAAAAAATTCATTTTTATTATCCTTTATAATATAATGAATCAATAGGCCGCGGTAGCCTAGTGTTCAAAGTAATGGACTCGTGACTGGCGAGTCATGTGTGAGTTCTAGCCTAGTACCTCTGAATACCCACCCAACAGAAGCGGCCGATGCACGATAAATGCGTCGAGGCTCAAATGTTCTCCTGTTGATGTGGTGTGGAAGTCAGGTGTCGTTCTCATTGCTTGACCATGGTTCAAAATTACGTGGTCTGTCACCAAAAGCCTTTGTGTAGCTGAATAGTAAGATGTTAATATATATATTCAATCACTCATTCATAATAAATCACCATCTCTATTTAATTATATTAAGCAATCAGAATTTATTCAGGCGTTATACACTGCTGTTTGATCGGATCAACTTGTTAAGATTTATTAAAAATGATGTTCATTGAAATCAAAAACAGTCATCCCGTTTTCAATGATATTATGTATTCTTTAATTTAAAGGTGTCCTTTTCATATAAATTGTCAAGTGATTAAAAGGAGAAAAAGGAATTCAAATACCTAAAATTTTCCTTGCTTGAAAATTATGTATCTTTAATTGTGGTTTAATACACATAGTTAAAAGATAAATCTCTCTCTTTATATAGTTTTTATAATCACATAATTAATATGTATATATAAATATTGGGTTGATCATTACTTGAATTTTATTTTAGATAAGCGTTTTCAAGATTTCACTTTAAGAAGAGTTTTTTTTAAAGGCTCAGAGAATATAGAAATATGAAGGACTTAAATAGGAATATTTGATTCAAGTGTAAACTTTTCCTAATTGGAGTGAAAACTAAAGTAAAAAGTCAAGCAAATCTAATTCTAATGTTATCCTTTATTCAATATTGGCTATAATCTGTGAATAAATCTAAAATCGGTGCTAATTAAAACATTCAATTTTATTTTATAAAGAGAGATAAGTGATTGTGATGTAATATTCTTTTTCGGCACTTTCACATTCTAGAATTTCATTAGTGATTCAATATTCAGTCTTTAATAGTAATAAAATGTTTTTAAAATCATTTTCCGAGTTTTTGATATTTATATAATAATTTTAAGTATTTATTATCAGAAAACACTGAATAAAAAAAAATAAGGAACAATTAAAATTTAAAATCATCATTATCTAAGTGAAAAAAACACCTTTTATTTTTTTTATTGATATTTAAATTACAGAAATTGTAATTTTGGCTGTAATTGTACTTAAGTGTGATTCAAATATAGAAAAATAAAGTGTACAAAATAGAAAACCTTTAATTTCATTGAAAAGATTTTTTGAATCTTTTATAGCTTGTTTAGAGAAAAATATTATTCAATTATTTTACACAGATTATCAATTTAAAAGTGCTTTACTAAATGAAACAAATGATTTTTATATATATATATATATAAATAAATTTTTTCTTAAGTTGATACAGCACAAAAAAGAAAACCAAGTAGGATTTTAAGAAATGAAGAAATTTCGAAAGTGCATTAGCATACATTGTAAATGTATAAAAATAAGAATGCATATACAACGTATAAAAATGAAAATACTTTTACAGATGAAAAAATATAATAAATGTATAAAAATAAATCTCAAGATCTTCCAGTTTTTTTTTTCTTTTCTTAATCTGTTTTGAAAGATGGTGAAAATTTTATATGTTATAACTTGAGAAAAATTTATTTATATCCCTTACTGCCTCCTTTTTAAAAATCTAAAATTGTAAAAGTCGTGTTGTTTTCCTGTTTTGGTTGTTAAAAAATTCAGGTTTTATTTTCCACAATTTTTTTTAAAAAAAAATAGCCATTTCCCCCTAAAACTTAAAGTTAAAAAAAATTAAAGTAATGAAAACGTGAGAAAAATAAAATAATATATATATATTGTACAGTATAATTATATATTCATTTCCAAACTACATCTCAAAAAAGAAAACATTATTTTTAATTGTGCAGGGAAAAAGAGAGCTTTTGCAGAAACGTGGAATTCCCCCCCCCCCCCGCGAGTTTAATGTATTACTACGCGTAATTCTCCGGCGTAATAATCTTGCATATGGTTGCTATAATCTTGTCAACTCAAGAATGGCGATCGACCTTTGGCTAGAAAACAGGATTTGGCGTTCGAACATCTTCCACAATTTTTTCGAAATAGTTCTCCATTTTACCTGAAGGTAGCGCTGTAAGCGGCATTCTGTGATTGGACGAAAAAATTTGTGGAACTGGTTACCAAAACATACCATCAATCGCGGTCGTTTGGCGTAACTTTTTTAGTTCAAGTTTTGGGTGGGCGATACTAAAGCTGTTCCCTTTCTCAAACTAAATACCTGAAATGTGATTATTTGGTGCTTGTATATTAATGCCACACCGCATCCTACTTTGTGCTACATGAATTGTGCCATTTCCCACCAAAGCGTTACTAAGGCTTTTTCCTTTGTAAAATACATATGAATCTTTTGTTTCGATGTTGTAGTGTAATTCACGTTGCGTTTTTGCCTGGAGAAAATCTTTTAATATATCAAGTAATTTAGATGTAGCATTTTGTAAATAGTCTGGTAACAGAGTTTATTGAATAAAGGAATTCTTATTTAGTGAGTCTGTTTTTGGTCTCTTCTATCAAATGGCAAATGCATTGGTATGTGCAGTAAGTGTTGGCGACTGTATTAACATGTTGCATCATTAAAAATGGGATGGGAGGGGTTCAGGTTATATATTAATGTAATTTGACTGTAGATTGAGATAACATTACCAACTGCTAATGTCCTTTGTGTTTTTACTTATCAGTAAAATAAAGTTTTCTTGAGTATAATGGTGTTTGTTATTGCCATGGTTATGTGCAGCAACTTGGAATTGTTTGAAGGGCAAGATTCCCTCATTGTATTTTTTCAGAGGCGATGTTAGCATTCTTTTTGTTTGCTTATATCTCAAAGTGTTGCAAATACAGCAGTAATATCCACTTAGGAATAAATTGTTTATGCTAATTTAAAATGGAATATTTAACAGTAATCAGCCAGTTGAATGGAAAAACTACTATAGATTTATATAGCCCAGTGCTTCTCAAACTTTCAACATTTGCAAGTCAATTTTCAATCATAATTTTCATTCCGTCCCCCTCAACATTATAAAAATGTATTGAAAATGTACTTTGACACTAAAGCTGTAATATGACTTTAATTGCAAATTGTCAAGAAAAGTATCAAACTTTGTATTTGAAAAAACGCACGAGTTGCTAGTAATTTTTAAACTTTCTTAATTTAGTATTGATAGCTTAATTGTCAAATACATTGAGCAGCACCGATGCGTTTTTTGTATATTGCATCAGTGGAAATGTGTTTATTTTTTGTGTTGAAATGGATTTTGTTGTGCTTCCTTTCAGTAAATTAATATTTTAAAACTTTTATTTTCGGCTTGTCTATATGCTTGCGCAGCAGTTTGAAAAACGCTGATGTTGCGTAATGTGAATGTTCAGTAAAAGGTTTAATTTTTCCCTATAGATTTAATTTAGCTGCAATTCTTATTTGTGTTACGTAGCTATTTGAATTTCCTTTTTAAAATAATTTTGTAGATGTTTGGGAATTCTTTTCCTCAAAGATAAATTATGTGTTGAAAGATATAAATTAAAATATCTTATTTTCAAAATAAGCTATGCATCTCTTAAAAGGAAAGCATCTTGTATTGATCAAAGTCCTTATTTTTTAGTGTGTACGCATGAAACTTTATAGGGCCAGAAGTCTTTTTAACCCCTTCGGGACGAACGTCGCACAGGCATGAAACACCTTCAGAGGCCTAGCGTCACGTATCTGTAAAGCGCACTTGGAATGTTTTTTAAGCTCAATTTTTTTGGAAATGGATGGCATTATGTCCATAATATTTTGAGATGCATGTAGATCTGACCTTCTCTAAATGAGAAATATTACTCGCATGTTATTTTTGTTTTAGAAACATAGGGGGAAGAGAATGTTTCCAAATTGAATGCTTTATGACTGCTCTTCAAATGAACACATGGTTCTCGTTTATAATGGAGAAGATGATTTATTTTCACTAGAGCATTTGGTTTGGGTTTGTTGTGTAGTTTTTTAAGGATAATTAGATCCAATAGACCATTTTTTTTTTTTACTTTTACTAGGTCGAAGCATCAAAAAGGTTTAACTGAACTTGAAATATCGGAATGATGCAAAATTGATTCTAAATTAGAATCTGAGAGTAGTGATAATGATATTTCAGACATCTGTATGCTGATTATATTGATTTAGGCTTTACTACACAAAACCCTCCCGCCATGGAGGTATGCACGTGTTTGCTTCCTTTGTCCCGAAAGGGTTAAAAGATGTGGTTCTGGTGATGTTAACTCATTACTAGACCGGGGACGGCTAACCCTTGGTACGACGGAGTTATAACGATGACATTCAACAACTTACTGGGAAATTGAAAAATGTGAAATAGATGGTAAATAACTTTCTTTTTACAAATTTTATTGAAATACAGTGATCTTGGACAAAAAAAACTCCCTCAGAATTTATTTTAAATAAACTTAATTGAGTTCCTATAGATTATCATATATTTTGTGTACTCTGGCTTTCCAAAGGAAGTGCACTAGCGAGATTTTGGAGATTGAGGAAGCCTGGTTCTAAAATATTTGGAAGAAAGCAATGAAGTGTCCAATAAGTGCTTGTTACTCAAGAATAAAATTTGGCTCTTTCTAGTATTATTGAGCATTTAAATTTTAAGATTGCAGGGAAAAATTTAATTTCTTCTACCCTAGTTTGTCATGTGTCTTGTGAACAAACTTGCTTTTTTGTCTATTTTGAAGCCCAAGACCCAAGGTTTTTTTTGTGTGTAAGAAAAGATGGCATGCAAAATTTTGGCAGGCACTCTTTCCAAAAACGTTGGCTGCCCCTGTGCTATACAATGTTGCAAAAATACAAATGTCCAAGATCTAAAACACCTGTTCATATACTTTTTTAAGGAAAAGATCCTATGTTTTGTTTTTTACCTGTGCATAAATATATTTGTCGCCTCAGACTATAATTATGTGAGTGAAACATCTGCTCATGCACTTAAGCTCCCTGGGTCACAAAAAATGAGATGGACACAGTAGGCCTTGGCTCTCGTTGGTTGTTGCACCACTTGGTATAAATATATTTACTACTAGAGTGAGCATTCTCCCCCCCCCCCCTATATAGTCAATTTAAATTCTAGACAATGAGTTATTTAACATTTTGTAATTTTAATTTATGAACAATTTTTGTGTGTATGTGCCTTATTAATTACTAAAAAGAATCTTCTCCTACACTAGAAGGTATTAAAAAAGATTAAATTTTTTAATACTTTAAAACGGGTAGAAAAGACTTGCATTTAAAGGAAATTGGCTAAAATGCTTATGAAGGAATTTTTTAAAATTAAAGTAGTTGGAACCAAATTTCTTCAGTTTTTTTTTCTTTTCCCTAAACTTATTGAATGGATATTAAATGCAGTTCTCTTGTATTTCAGGTCAAAGTGGTGCTGGCAATAACTGGGCCAAAGGTCATTATACTGAAGGTGCAGAGCTTGTGGACACTGTGTTAGATGTAGTAAGGAAGGAGTCGGAAAGCTGCGATTGCTTACAAGGATTTCAACTGGCTCATTCTCTTGGAGGTGGTACTGGATCTGGAATGGGTACACTGCTCATTTCTAAAATTAGGGAAGAGTACCCTGATAGAATTATGAACACATTCAGTGTGATGCCTTCTCCAAAGGTAAATATAAATGAAATTTTTATTCTTGTGTAATAAACTATATTTATAAAACCAATGTGCTGTTCTAAAAACCAGTCGGAAATTGTTTGCCATTATTTACAATGCTACTTTTATCCCAATGTAATTTTTATAGCTAGTAGGTGAACAAAATAGAATCAAACTGGAGGAGGGTCATTTAAACAAAAGATAATAAAAAAACACAATGCTGGCCACGAATTCGTAAACATCTGTATAAGGCCACACTAGTAAGAATGTAGATGCAAGAAGCATTTGTAGATAAGCTTGAAAGAGAAATGTATCCTTCTCTATCTGAATACTAAAGATTAATTGGGTGATTGACATTCATAAATTGTAATAAATGCCATAATCCCATTCTTTAGTTGAAGTTAGGAACTAGTGGCTAGTATGTAGAGTTCAGGCCTAGTACTGCTGTACAAAGGGGACGGATACACATTAAATAGGTCGAAGCTAAAACATCCTCATTTGTCTAGTGTGAAAGTTGAGGGGTTCCAGCTCGGGTGCTGTCTTGACCTTGGTTCAGAATTGTAAGGTCCTTCGTAAATAGCCTCCCTCAGGCAGCTTTATTATGGTTATCGAACTTGAAAACATGTCAGATTTTTTAGCACAATATTTATTGAATTCAGACTTTAAAAAAAAAATTTCAATATGGATTTTCCTCTGAAAATGCCAGAGTCTGAAAGAATGGAGGAAGGAATGCCAGATGAAGTACACAAGCACACCTATCCGGCCTTTGTTATATTGGCAGTAGAAGGGAAAATCAACTGAACTTTGCCAAGAGAACTCTAGAAATCAACACCCAGTACCCAACCCTCCGCAAAGCTGAAGAAAAGTACTGAATGGAAATTGTCACACTGGAGGCCAAACTATAGTCAGTTTTAGGTGGAATAGCTTTGGTTACAGAAGAGTTTAAAACCCCCCAAAAATTTGCTCGTGTAACGAAAGATCTACCCCTGTACAAACCTGCACAAGTCAGAATAGCTTTGCAGCTTTAGAAACCATGAAAAATACGGAAGTTGCAAGTGACCCCCTCTTCCAGTAACACCAAAAATTAAGTCAGTAATGATGCAAATTAATAAAAACTCTAACTTAATACTACAAGAAATATTCAGAAAATACCCAAATACGGTAAATAAATAAACAGGAAACTACATCAAAATACAACCTAAATCACAAGATAACATCACCAGACTGTTAGAAATTAAGAAAGCGTAATTTTATACAAAAGACACATCAACTACCCTCAAAGTAGTCATTAAAGGACTACCAATTAACACCGCTGTCGAAGGCATAGAGTCAGATCTCAAGGGATTAAAATTGAGAAAGTAGCATAAATTTTCAAACAAAACCCTACTCCTATTTTTCATGTTAGAAATTAATAGATCAGAAGACCATACAAAAATCTTTAAAGTAAAAAGTATCTTACACTATTAAAATTCGAAGGTAAACAAACGTATCTATCTATGTGCGTCTATCTTCTCACGAACAGCACCACGCAGAAAGTCGCGGAAGGTACCAAAAGATCGGGAATTTTCCGGGGAAGCCGTATTGCCTATTTATATTCCGATATTGTAATTAGTTAAAAAGATATTAATTAAAAACCTTAAAACGCCGAATTGTTTTACTCCTGCCGGTTGCTTACTTGGCGGAACTTCCCTTCCGTTTCGGCCGAGCGGTAATCTTACGTTTTCCACCATATTAAAATTGTCATCCGATTTTCGGTGTCGAAATTAGACAAAAAATAATTACAGAATCGGAAAGATCATTTATTTCGCCACAACACGGTGTAATTTTTTTTGTAAAATAACGATATTTTCTATTTTTTTCGAATTTTTTAAAATAGTGTTAAAACTGATGCGTTTTTATGAAAATTATTTCTAAATTGTTGGGTATGAATTACTTTTCGTGTTATTAAATCGATATTCTACACTAATTAATTTCAAGCCTTTCTCTTTTAGAACCATTCATTTAAAAAATAAAATTCCCAAAACTTTTTTTTTAAAGAATTTTTAAAAAGTAGTCTTAATTTTTACTTCACATTGAATAACTTCGTCATTTATGAAGATAATCTCACAAAATCTTTTTTCCGTGTGTACAGTAATATTATCCGTAACATATACGAAGATTGAAAAAATTGCTTCAAAAGTACGGATTTTAAAAAAAGAAATTGTGATTTTCGTAAACTTATGTTTTTCTGAGAAATAAATTAAAAAGTAGTAATTTGTACATTTTTATTTCAAAGTACGTTATTTTTGCAAATAGTTGGTGATGTTTGAAAGCATTAACGTAAAAATTATGCCCTTAAAATGAAGGTAATGATTTTTAAAATAATTTAAAATACGCGATTTTACATTTAGCCAAACATTGGCGTCGAAAATTAGCTTTGCGCCAAAGACTTCAGACCTGTTTCGCCTTCGACCGCTCTAACTCAAGGGTTACACTAAAAAAATTCTGCCTTAAACAGGAGGAAATCAGTAACTTTGGCGAGTAAAAAAAAAAATGCGAGTGAAAGATGTATTTTATCAACTATATATGTCAGATTAAGATGATAAAATGCATTCAATGCATTTCTGAGATTCATTTAAAATATTTATCAGTATCGAAATTTTTGTTCTCTTTCATAAAACTTATAGTTTACTTTAAAATAATGCCTAATGTATATTTCTTTTTTTGACATATAATTTCATAATAAAATCAAAGAATTTACCCATTTCGAAATTTTTTTTTTTTTGGAAATAGTCAGTTAAATAGGTATAAATTCCTTAGAAGAAAAAAAAAGCTATGTTTGTATTATATATTCTTTATTATTAATTGCTTTTTTTTTAAAATATCAAAAATCAATAAATTTTTTGCAATACATTTAAATGTAATCTTCAATCGAAATCTTTCAATCGTTATGTGAATATCCTATGGATCCCCTCAATTAAAAATTAAATTCAATTTGAACCGACCATTCATTATTATTGCCTATTTTCTTTTCTGCTACTAATCTGCGTGGCGTGGTTGTCTAACGCGCCGCTTTCGCAAAGTGTCTTAATTCTTTCTTGTGTCTGGGTTCGAATCTAGCGAATTTCATTTTGTTCGTTTCTACTTATTTTAACATGATCCTCTGTTATTTTAATGTACTTTTCATTTTTTTTTTTTTTTTTTTGCCTTAAAAAAGGTTTTTTTCTGATTTTTAATCATTCAAAGTAATTTCTATCTTTTTCAACAATTCCTAACAAGAAGCTTTCATTTCTGTTTATTTTTCCCACGTAAATTTTCAGTGCTGCCATTATTTAAGCAAACGGAATGTCACAATTAATTGCTAAATGAATATTTTTAATCAATTTTAATGTAAAAATATTAATAAGTTATAGTTTTGTATTTTATAAATATCGATGAATTTAAAAGAAAATGATTTTTAAAAAGTTCATTGATATTTAGAAACAGTGATTAAAAAAGTAAAATGCTGAAAACTATATGTCACAATTAATTGCTAAATGAGCATTTTTAATCAATTTTATTAAAAGTAATTAATAAGTTAGTTTTGTATAATATAATTTTTTCCGCAGATACGTGTTTAAATAATTTTAACACAGAGTGGAATGAAAAACTATAAAATTAAAATTAAAAAAATTTAATGTTTTTATCAAATAGTATTCTTTTTTTAATGTTTTTTTCAGTGAATGTTAGCATATAACTAGGTTTTTCCCCCCAAAGTGGATTTTTAACACTTATATATGTTTAATTAAACATCCAAATGTTTCAAGAGCTATTTGTAGAATTTTTTTTATTAGTATTTATTGATAATGGATTTAAATTAATATATTTTTTTAAAATTAAAATGCATTCAATGCATTTCTGAGATTCATTTAAAATATTTATCAGTATTGAAATTTTTGTTCTCTTTCATAAAACTTATAGTTTACTTTAAAATAATGCGTAATTGCATGAAACTTTTTTCCCCCCGTGTCAAATATTTCATAAAATTCTCACAATTTTACTTCAAGAATTAAAATAGCAGTGAAATTTTGTAATTTGAAAAATTTATACTTTCTGTTCTTTTTTCAGCATACAACTATTTTTAAAAATGCTACAGTTTCGTTTCCGGGAAAAAACTAAAAAAATTAAATGTTTTTATCAGATAGTATTATTTTCTTTTTGAATGATTTTTTTCAGTGAATGTGTACTTATAACTAGGTTTTTTACATAGTGTTTTTCTTAGCAGTTACAAATGTTTAATCAAACATCCAAACGTTTCAAGAGCTATCTGTAGAATTTTTTTATTATTATTTACAGATAATGTGGATTTAAATTAATATATTTTTTAAAATCAAATGAATATTTCTATTATTTCCTTATTAAATTAATTATTTGTTAATAAAAGGTATATCGCCTATTATTTTGGATAAAAATACGTTCTAGAGCCTGGAATAAATATTTGTCCTCAGTGCCAGCCTAGCGGTAGCTAGACCTTCTACTTCAGTTACACAGTATACCTAAGTAAATAAAGTGAGAATGATAGGTTCGCCTAAGCTAAAACTAGCTTCGGCGGTCAGGAGGTGGTGGGGGAGGTGGAACATAGTTTCCGTAAACGGAAAACAGCTTTTGCGTTTCGTTCTTCAATCCGAAAAGGGGGTTTTCGTTACGTTTAACAGCATGGGGGGGATGTGGAATTCTTAGAAATCAGGTAGTATCTTCGTTGCGCTATGAGGCAAACGGTACATGAGGTGAGGCTGGTTCATGAAGTTAGATTGAGAGCTAATCGTTGGGTTGTCATGATTGCAGAATGGAAAGTCGAGGAAACATTCGCTATTAGGGTGTGGATGGGTTCAACACAAAGTTCTTCGTGGAGAACAGATCTTGGGATGTACCTGTTTATTATGAAGTCTTTGAATATCATTTAATTGTGTGTTACTGGCAGATCCCCAAATGGGGCATGTATACGTTAAGATGGGGCGAAGATAGGTTTTGTAAATAAATATCCGGTTATTTAAAGAGAGTTTGGATTTCCTTCCAATCAGTACGTTCTAGAGAGACATTTTTAAGCTAACTGTAAGTAGCGATTGATTGATTAATGAAAACCTGAAAATTATTTTATTATTTTAGATTCCTAAAAATTATCTATTATTAAAAAATGATGACTTTTTTTTTACTCAAGCATCAAAATAGTTTTCTTTTATTGTTTAAATTTATTATTTTTTTACTAAAGCAATATTGTTTTCGACATGTCATGAATAGAAACTTGAAGATAAATCTTATATCTGAGAGGAGAGTCAGGGGGAAAATAGATCTACACTTAAATAAGCCACTGTAACACAATGCAGTAGAAAGAGAACTGAAACATGTTTGACATTAGTAAGATCTGGAAGATATATTTTTTTTCGAAAAAGGGAATTGTAGTGACGTTTATATAAAGGAATCACACACATACCAGGAACTTTGATAAAGGAAGGTGAATTTCCATGGCAGTATGTTATGCATTCGAAACAAATTTTAATAAAACACTCAAAATACTTAAAACAATCATTTAATAATTTCTTCTTTTATAAAGATAATTGCATGAAACATTTTTCCCGTGTGTCGAATATTTCAAAAAATCCTCACAATTTTACTTCAATATTTAAAATAGTAGTTAAATTTGAAAAATTTCTACTTTTCTGTCTTTTTTCAACATACAACTATCTTTAAAAAGGCTATATTTTCGTTTCCGGGGACAAAAAATTGCAACGAAAGAACTGAAAACTGAGTGAGTGATTTTTTAATTCGCACTGTTTGTCTATTCCAGGGTTATTGGCGATGGACCTCGAAATTTTCAACCATGGTCAAGTGACGAGGACGACATCTGCGCTTTCACAAATCTCTAATAATTAGAACACCACACCAACGAAAAAGGGAGTTTTAATGACATAGTTAAAGAAATCACTCACATCGCGCGCATAAGAGCTATCGGCCTGAGGGAAACACGAAATTTCCATGGGGATGAAGTTATTCACTCGGTAAAAGTCCGTGCAACGCCAGGCTAAGCGGAGAGGAAAGAAACAAAGAAATCAAAGTAATTTCGAAAAATAATATTGGTAGTGTTGAATTTGTGAAGAGAAGGGAAAATGTTAAGCGACAAAGCCGTGACACGCAATCACGGGTCATGCACTCACATCGTACGCGTCAAAACCACACAAAAGTGTTGGCGTCGAAAAAAAATGGAGGAAATTAACATGGGGATTAAGTTATACCCTCGGTATAAGCCCGTGCAACGCCGGGCCATGAAAGCTAGTATGTTATATATGTGTCGATCGATCCGTTTCATAGGAAACCGAGCATCGCACAGTGTTTTAACTGCAATTACTTTAATCGTACTTCCTAAAGTTGCAGAATGGCACCCAGGTGCCTTAAATGCGATAAAAATCATCACACCTGAGATTGCCCCAAAAAAGATGTGAACTTCCACACTGCATAAATTGCGACAAAGACAGACACATTGCATCACACAGAAAATGCAATAAATTCCCGAAAACCGATAAACCAAATAATGAAACTAAAAATACCCCGATCCCTCTCAATACGCGACCTGTTACAGCTGACGTTAGCTATACAAGTGTTTGTTGTAACAAATTAAGCAACCAGATGGCACCACGAAAGGAGATTGCTGCATCTTACGCCAATAACTACCGAAAAAAAGGGATTCCCCCCCCCCTTCCCTCAGATTCAAATGTAAATTTCGGAAACTTCGCGGTCTATATCGCAGAACTCCTGAACATAACCTCCAAATTCCCGGAAATTTACCAGGCATTAGCGGACATGTCAAAAACACAAAATAATGACAAATTAAATATATTCTTGCTAGGCATCACAAGATCCTTTAATAAAACTAAACCCTAAATAAGCATTTTTCCTACTAATCCATATTTAAAACCTTAAAAGCTCATTGTAAAATTCATTTAAATGCATCACTTTTAAAAATTACTACAAAGCACATTTAAGATTTTTCACTTGTAAACACAGTCAGAACCAGCCTCCAAAAGTCTACAGACCTTGGAAGCCCACTCGCCCGACTGTACACTTTCAGGACCGAAGCATACAACACTGTCATGATTAGTTGCAACCCCATTGGGCGAGCTGTCCTTGTACCCAAGGCTGTCTTTAGCCATGGGAAAGTCATTATAATTTAACATTCTGATCCCAGTTTACAAGTTTTTTCTTCATGAACTACTATGTTTAAATGCATTTAATTCATCCTCATGTTTTTGGTTAAAATTATTTAATTTTAAATATTTTTAATGTACTTTTATAATTTTCAACACCTTAAATAAAAATGGACAAGTTAATTAAAGTCAAGCTATGTATATCGCTTCATGACGGGAGAAAAAAATTGACGGGTTAGGTGCTCCAAAAGAAAACTCGGTTTGGAATGTGCCGATCATTAATTGTATGCAACACATAAGTTTTATACAAGATTTCTACCCATATTCTGTGAAGCATTGCAAGATCAACAATCTAAATGGCCATTGCATTTAAACAGTTCATTTCAATTTCACTAATTGAAATTGGTATACAGTGTTTTTCACGTATCCCTATAATAAATACAAGAATTTTATGTCGATCTGAGCGGCCAAGCTATTGGATTTCCTCTTTCCATCCATAGTCCGAGGAACTTTTTCGCCCTTCCAAACTCCATTGCAGGGGTGCCCCATTTACACTATACATGTTAGATTTAAATTTGACAAACCACACATGCTGCAACTTGTGTTTTTCTTGCAATGAAGTGATTTTGAAATGAGTGTTGAAAAACAGGAGAGGGGAGATTTTGCACCATCTAATTTGTATGTCAGACTTTCTTCTTTATGAAACATAATAAACTGTCAGTGAAACTGTTTTTTTTTTAAATTGTAGTCGTGTTTTTCCGACATTCTGTGTTTAATTTTGTTACACATTTTAAAATGTTTCAAATTTTCCTGTTAATTTGTTCAGTCTATCGGAAATATTGCTGGTTGTTTAATAAAAATTCCTATTTGAAATCTTGTAGGTATCAGACACTGTTGTAGAACCTTACAATGCAACTCTATCAGTTCATCAATTGGTAGAAAACACAGACGAAACTTTCTGTATTGATAATGAAGCTCTGTACGATATCTGCTTCAGAACCCTCAAACTGTCCACTCCCACTTATGGAGATCTGAACCATCTGGTCTCTGTTACAATGTCGGGAGTAACCACCTGCCTCCGCTTTCCTGGCCAATTGAATGCCGATTTGCGAAAACTGGCTGTCAACATGGTTCCGTTCCCTCGACTTCATTTCTTCATGCCTGGGTTTGCACCGCTCACTGCTAGAGACAGCCAGCAGTATAGAACTTTAAGTGTTCCAGAGCTTACTCAACAAATGTTTGATGCCAAGAATATGATGGCTGCTTGTGATCCTCGTCATGGCAGGTATGTAATTTTATTTGTGAATGTTCTTGTAAGCAATATATTCATTTGGGGAGGGTGGAAGTGTTTATATTTTTTAGTGTCTAAATATAAACTTGTTTTATGTATTTTTGATTTAATTACAATATAATTAAAAAAATAATTAGTCTAAAGAGCTAATATTAAAGAAGAGTTCAAGTTATTTTTATAGTGTATTATTCTCAATTCCAAAGACAATTTTGAAAGTGATTTTTCAAGGTTCTTCCTAAATTTAAAAATGACTTGAGCAAAAAGGTTAATAAATTTTATTTATTCATTAAAGAGCAGTTACGCTTACCACTTGTTTAATATGGAATATAGAATCACCTTTTGTACTCAAAATCGCCAATACCTTACAAGATACTGATGCGTAGTCTAAGGTGTTTGGTCCAAGGTATTTATCAACCAGCCCTGCAATTCCCACACATTGTTAAGTGATAGTGTAGCGTAACAAATTGTTTACCTTCTCAAATGTTTAATTGGATTCATGTTGGACAAATTTAGAATCCCAGATAAGACTTGAAATACTCCTTGCTTATGATTTAGTCCTTTCGTAATTTTAATTATGTTATATCTCGGATCTCCAATGAACTACTTTAACCTATAGGAATATTTATGTAATCCAAGAGAGCAATACGATTTACAAGTTTGTTCTGTATATGTAAACTGGATTAACATAAGAATATAGCACTATATTTTCTTTCTCTTCCTGATAAGTGTATTGGATGGGCATTCAGATTGTTATGTTGCCAAGTTAGCCGAGTATCTTATATTTTTAGAATCCTTTTCCTTGCAGCTATTCTAATCGGATGCTATGTAATGGTTTCCTAACATAATCTGATAAATAGTCTTCAATCACAATACATTTGCCATTAAAATCTCCTTACCAGAAGAGATGTTCATATAGTACAGTGCTTCCTAACCTTTTTATTGCTGCGGACCAGTCAATGTTTGATAATTTTACTGCCGCCTGCTGAAAGGGGTGCTGAATGTTTTTATTTTAGATCCTTTTGATTTAAAGTTTTAATTTGATTGTTTTTAAAGCTTGCCTTTAGAATAAATAAGTTACACAAAAAAATGAATATAAAGTGATTTCTATAAGAACCAAGAGAAATACTCTTCAGTAAAAAAGATTATTTAAAGTTCCTGGTGCCATTTGATCTATGGACCGGGAACCCCTGATGTATATGGTAGATGTCATGGATTGTTCTTTACATGGAACACATTAGGAGGTATATAAACATCCTCACAAAAAATGCGTGTCGCCTTGTATCTGGCTAGCTGCAACAGGGTTTCTGTAGGTAAATTGGCATATTCACACATCTCCTAATGTGATTAGTCAGAAGATATAAATGTAGAGACTTCCTTCCATTCTGATATGGTTCTATGATCTGTTGGTGATAATAGACTGTATGAAAGGATGCAAATCAGGTCCTGGGTGTGTGTTGGCCCAAGTGCAGGATTGGGTGCATGTGTCTTGCATATTCTGTGCCGAAGAGCAGTCTGCAGAAAATGATATGTACATGTTGCTTCACCATCTATACCGTATAATTAAGTTACTGTAATGACTATGCAAAAAAAGCCTGCCCAGTTATAATGATGTGACTTGTTGGCATCTGAAATCATCTGCTTTTCTGTAATGTTTCTAAATCTGGGGTGGGCATTAAGTCGATCACGATTGACCAGTGGACAACCATGACATTTTGGGGTGACCACCCTTCACATAAGATCTTGGATGTGCATAAAAAAAAGGGTGGGGTTATCGAAATACTGGAAATACTCGTGAATAAAAGTGATTTTTTTAATGCACTTTGTAAGTATAATAATAGCTACCAGATTTTTTTTATAAATATAAATTTATACATTCTGATAGTATTCCTTGCTTTATTGGAGTTCTGTAAGGACTTGGATTTTTTTTTTCAAAATCATAAAATGTTGGATCTCATGATTTTCAAAGAGGTCAAATTGTGGAGCCACACTAGAGCCAGTTTGACTGAAACATCCCAGTTTTTAGAGGATCGGTGTCTAAAGAGTCGTGACAGCTTGCACACTGCAAGACAAGCTCGGCAAAGCAAAATAGTAGAAAGAGAAATATGTTTAATATTCTCCCTCTCTTGAAACAATTTTCTTCTTCAGTAGGGCGCTGTTTTAAAAGAATAACTTTTGGAATGTAACGGGCGCATCCTAATTTTAAAAAGCTGCAATTCATTTACGGGCCATTCTTTCGCTCTACGCACCTGTGGGAATCTACATTTTCAATGATGGATATAATTAAAACAACGTAACATTTCTGTTTCACGACGACCACTTAGAATCCATTGCAAGATTAACAGTTTGTAATTGTATACGGAGATATTCAAAAGATTGGTACGGATAGTATGCAGACTAAATTTTTTGTTGAGACTAACTGCGAGAACTTTAAATGTAAATGATTTATTTTTTATGTATTTTGAATTGCTTGATAATAAATGCATAATTTGATATTAAATTAGTAGGTATAATTATGTTTGTATTTTGCATTTTATTTAAAAACGCAGTTTTAAAAGTTTTTTTTTATTGTAGGTATGTACATATTCTGTATTTGTAATATAAATATTATTGTGTGCTTTTCCCCCTTATCACACCTACGCCACAGAGTAGATCGTTTCATGTAAAAGTCTCCCCACCCCTGTTCTAAATGATACGGGGGGGGGGGCACTTAATATACTACTTGATCATTGGCTGCACATGCGTTTTGACTTTGTCCCCTAGTCGAGTCATTGATTCTGACTGAGGATGATAATGAAATAGCTCTCTTCAATGTGTATTATGGTAAAATATATTAAAGCTTCAAGCTTAAAAAAAATAATGGTTTAAATTTTGACATTTCTCTAATTACTACTTGTTCTGCAGCAGGATCTGCACTTGCTTTGTAATGATTCTAATTGGGGGAATTTACTGTAGTGATATAACTTTTTTTTTCTTGAGGTCAAATTTATTATGACAGTTTGATGTTATACTAAAATCACTGTGCATATCTGATGTAGTTTCAGTGAAAATATGTATTTAAATGAAGAACAGGAATTTTTTTAAATGCATTTATTTTAATGTTTAATTTGAAAGATTTTTAAGAATAAATGTAAAGAAAGGAAAAAAACAACAGAATGTAGATAAAGACCATATTTACTGTAATATAACATTTATACATTACATCAATTCTTTATAATTGTAAACTCTGGTTGCAGTTATAAAAAGAGCTGAAGTAAGTATTCAAGGGTAATGTATAATAAATATGCAAAGAAGTTCTTCAAAACATGATTGTATTCAATATTGTTGAGAAATATAATTTGAGCTTTAAACCTTCTGTTCGTTGGTACAGAGCTATGTTTCAAGTCGAACAGACCCTGTACATGACAATTCTAATGAAATTGAATTAAAGTTTCAAGTGTTTCCATATAATTTGCCAATGATGATTTTATTTACTTTAGTATTAAAGAGATTAATTTTTATAGATATCTGACGGTTGCCACCATATTCCGTGGTCGCATGAGTATGAAGGAAGTTGATGAGCAGATGTTAAAT
>BMAO01003709.1:0-15332 GCA_019973975.1 Trichonephila clavata | reverse complement strand
CGAATATTCCTATAATTTATGTTATTCTTCACGAAGTACGCTAGTTGTGTTAACTTCGTCTCGGGGTGTGAAAATACAATTTTCAAACAGATATAATTCTTTAAAACTAAAATTAAATAATTCGAATCTTATTTTTAAAGAATGAGGTTTTCAAAAAAGTAAAAAATGTTCAAAACATAATCAATTTTTAAAAGTTATAAGCATATGAAATTAAGATACATTTTCTATAATAAATGTTAAGTAAATTTTTACGTTGCACATGCTATTTTCTAAAGTAGCCTTAGATGTATAAAAGTATGATGTATTCTGAATTATAAAATTCACCGTATTCTTTAAACCCTACTTAATTTTAGTATTATATATCTTTTGTATTCAAATACTTAAAAATATTGAAAGTTAAAAAAAAATTTTAAAAAGTAATTTTTTTAAAAATTATTTATTTTTATATATATTTTTCTTTATATAAATAAACTACACTGTAATAAGGATACATTTAACTTTATAAATCAATTTACTGATAGTAATTTGAAAAATATGCTGCGCAACGCAAAACTTAATATTTCTTACAGAAATATTTCCTATTTTCGTTTGCTTATAATTTTTTGAATTATGATTAATATTTCAATCATTTTACGCTTTTTAAAGCCTTATTCCTTTATAAAAATGTGTAAAGATTCGAATTATTTAATTTTAATTTCAAAGAATTATATCTATTTGAAAATTAAACACCTGAGACCACTATGATTCATTTGACAAAAATCGGTCAAGAAATCAAATGAGAAAATTTTTTAACGAGCATTTTTTATGTGTTTTTCTATAATTTCACAAAATTTGAAAACTCTTAAAAAAAATCAGTGTTTTACGTTTTTTTGTCACATCCCAGTGGTAAATAAAAACTAAAACTAATTTATCTTGGAAAGGGAAAAACTTAGTTTTATTTTCATGTTAAACGCTAAGGCTTTTTTCTATTGTGCTTTGATTTTTTTTTTCTATATCCTGCTATTAATATTATGAAACAAAAGTTAAGTATTTAATTAAAATTTTAATATTTTTAAAGGAATTTCCAATAAACATTCTTGAAAAAAAGTTTTTTATGATATCTATCATATTATCACGAACCCATACCAATTTTTGCTTTAAAAGATAAAATGATTAGCTCTTTGTGGTATTTTGAGGGATACGTACACATAGGGGGCAATTAAAAAATTGGGAAAACCGTTAAGTCAAAATTTTGTTGTACATCGTACCTGTCTTAAAATAACAAAAACACTTACTGTGCCTGTTGTAATATAACTAAAGGATGCAATTGGAAAAAGAGTGTAATTTTTTTCTTCTGATGTGTGTGTGTACTATAAAACAGAAAGCGATCACTTTAAAAATTAATCACACTTTAATTATTTAATCACAACTAATTTTATTTCCAGTAATCATTTAATTATTTCTAGTAATTACGATCACAGAACACAAAAATGTGTAAACGAAATTTTCTTTTAAAAAAAAAAAATGATCCCGTTTCTTAAACAGACGAAGATCAATACAATTAAATCCGAAGCAAGCAAAAATAATTCCAACTCTCGTCGTGTTTTTCCATTCACCTTTTTTTCCACAATCTTGTTTTGAATAGAATCGTTACATCTTTAACTGAATCCATCGCTCTCGGGTTCTACGAACTGTTATTAAATCAGAGCGTAACTGAAAGTAAAAGGATCGTCTGTAAGTGACAGATGGGGTGTGTTCTTCAGGGATGAACTGACGGACGAATTTTTCGCCTGCCACTTCCCTTTTCTACCTGCTACTGGGTGGAGCAGCACACCTGACGGGTCAGGAGACGAAATTAAAAGGGGGGGGGCACTTTTGTTTTCGAACTGATGTTTTCACTTCACACATCACATTTCTCCTTTTAAGTTTCTTTTTACGGATCCGAATTCTCTATTCATAGGATTAGCTTCGCTTTTTGGAAGATACTTTTCTTTTTGCTACTGTTGGGAGACAGAGGGCTACGGGTTTATTTATGTACTATGAGAAGATTTTTTTTAGTCATTTTATTTTTAAAGAAAAATTTTGATAAACTTTAACAAGTGGTTCATCCTCATGATTTAAATAATAATATGAATATTATTGTAAGTTATCTTATTTTTAAGAAATGTCCGATGATAATCCAGGTTTCATTGCTACCGATGTAAAGCTTGAGTCATGGTTTCACCAAAGACCCTCGTTTGTAGTTCTAATTACATGTTACATATATACGATCCAGTGGCGTAACGTGTACCCCTGCATCGGCGGGGGGGGGGGGTTCTAGGGGGCCTAAAGTTATGGTTTTGCAATTCTCTTGTAAGATCCGGCTTGGGGCTAAAACATGACTTTGCAGGGGGCCTATATTAAATATTCTCCTTTCTGCCACTAACACGACCAAAAGTTATATCGTGCTTCGGAATGAAAATTAGAAGCAGTGAAGACTTTGTTCTTAACCATCCTCATCACTACTTTGACTTGGTTACAAAATAACGAGCAATAACCAAGTTTTATAGCAGTGATCGTCATACTTATGAAGCTTCTGAGCAACCACACCGTTTTGAAATCCTACCTGTCTAAAGAGCTACCCCCTTTTAAGAAAATAAGAAATTTGTTTATTTGCCTGTTAATTTCTAGTAAAATTAGTCCATCATATTAGGGTTTCGCTGCGGAATGAGAGATAATAAGCTGAAAACTCGTATATACCTTTATTTGGCATTCTAAAAGTTGTCTCAAAAGTCTCAAAAATCTCGTGTCCGCGTCTTAAGATATTCAAGGTCAAAGGTAAAAAATTCGGTTTTTTGCAAATATCTCGTTTCCTATGGCTTTAATGTTATTTACATTTATTATAAATATTGTAGAGATAAAATTTTCTATACTTCAATTGAAACAATTTTGTATACATCAAACCGTTTTTGAGATAGAGGGCGCTGAACGCTCCGCGCTTAGTTATCTACAGCAGAATGCAAGGTCGAACCGTTAGTCACATGATATAATACGCTGCATATAGTCTATTAACCTTAAAAATATACATAGTTATGAACATTGGCTTTTTATTAATTATTACATTACATTTAGTAATAGATTTCATTAAAAAGTATATGTTTCTTTTATTACTAACTTTTGAACTACACTGTTCGTGTAGTTCAAAAGGTTGACAGATATGCTTAAAGTATTTTTTAATTATTTTCTGTTATTATATATATACTAGTTACATTTAAAGTAGAAAAAAATAAAGTAGGTAATTTTTAATTAAATTTTTACTTAGAGAGAGAAATATTGTTTTATACAATTATTACAATTGAAATTCGGATGTAAAGAGGCTTTACAAAAAGTTTAATTATAAGACGAACATGAATGTTAATTTTTTACCTCTTATTCTTCATTGTCTTTCGATCACTCGAAAATTTGCACTTCATTCTCATATTTCGTTATCAAGGATATTTTTCTCCAAATCTTGAAGGATTTCGGAATCAAAAGTACAGTCTTCATCGAGATCGCTCTCGTATCGTGAAGCATTGAAGCAAAGCTTGCCCATTACACTGGTCACAAGCTGAAGAAACATTGCAACCCCGATTTCCTACATCCACAGCGTGAACCACGACCATTTTTGCAGTTGCAAAATATTATATTGAGTAATTCATCTGGAGCATGCGGTAATATTGTCGTAATCGATTCCAAGAATTCATTCTGCATAATCCAACCACATTCCTGGGGTTCTAAATCATTCCCTAACCAAATGTGAACTTGATAATATACACTGCTGATGTGTTGATGAGCCTTTGTACTTGTTGGAAGATTGGATAACTGCACGGTTTGTTGACTTGATGAATTGTTGTGTGTGTGTGTGTGTCGTAGATTATCAAATCTCAGATTTTGGAGCATTGTATATCGCCAACAGAACTCGTAATCCATTTTCATGTAATGTTTGTACAGGACAGTTTTCTTCTTGGAATACTTGAGCTAGTTGATCCAAGCTTCGGAAGATTCTCTAATATTCAAATGAAAGTTTTTTTCCCTTTTTAAAAAAATGCAGATGTTGTATCACAGCCCCTAAATGCGTGCAGAAACAAAATGTGCTTTTTACAATGAGGATATTTATCAAAACTTTGGAAGAGTATATTTGAGTTTTAACATTCCCTTTGCCAACTTTTTTAAAGAACACTTCTTTTGATGCGCTTAAATACGTCCAATTAAAATGACGAGCAAATCAATATCTTCTCCTACTATGACGGCAATCCTGTGATGTTCCGATTCTCCAATAGCTGTTTCTACGATAAGAACATCTCCATCATCTTTGGCCTGTTTTATCGTGATATCAACAGATTCTTATTTCCCAATCAACATGTTAATAAAAAAATTTTATTACATCGATTCGACAAAAATTTCTCTTGGCTAATTGATACAATCATTGTTTCGTCGAAACAAACATTCGATTTTGATAAAGCAGCAGTTCTTCTTAGCTGTTCCATTGCTTTTATGTTTTTGCTATAGTCCGAGTATCCATCAAATACAACTTCAATTTCAGAACCATAATGTTTTTGTAAATATTTTACATATTTATCTAAAATTATTGAAAAAGTATCGTCTTTACTCCATACGATGCGATGCAAAAGAAACCCACCATCGGTAATGTATGTTATAATATTTTCATCGAGGTCAAAAGCTACAGGAGTCATATTGTCATATAATAATGTCACTTTCGTGGTTTTTCTCATGCCATCATTATCAAATACAGTTGATGGATATGGACTTAGTTCATATCGGAGATATTCTTAAAGATTACATTCAAACTATTTGCTTACAGTTATTCTTTGGAAAAGTAGCAATAGATCAATTGAAACTCTACAACCGTTAATTTTGACAGATTTGTTGACAATCGAAAGCGGTAAAATCTTATCGGATCGTTTTAACTTTATTTCATTAAATTTTAAACCAGTTATCTTTACCATTGATTGTAATCCGATTTCATGGGCTTTGTGACAGTTAATTTGATCATTTCCAACTATTACAGAAGCTAAAGATACCAATTGTTGCGTATTTGGAAAGGGATTATGAAGTGTAAGCCATTCAACTAGTTTACTTACATCAATATTATCTCTTTTTACTCTTGAATCCTTAGCATCAACGTGTTGTTCAGTAGAGTCTAAAGAAGTTGTAAAAAGCTTCCCCATCTCGTCACAAAGTGTATTTGTAGCAAACACCCATTTACATAAAACACTTTCTTGCGTACTTCGACCACGAGATAATCCCCCTTCTGTCTTCATAGATTTCATTAGACTTTGTTCGATAACCATATCTGTCCATGTACCAGAATTAAATTTCTCTGTTCGTTTCACGGTGAAGAATCCATTTTTAAAGTTCTTAAAAGTCTGTCCATCCATTTTATTTTCTAAATCGTTCATATCTTGAAGATATAAATGTGCAGACTTCGCATATAAAAAATGACCACTAGCGTGAAAATATGGCAGCATTTTTCGTACAGCATTAAGATGTTCTTTGAAAAGTCCCAGTCTTTCAGCGCGAATAAAGTCGAGTGCTATTGATACCATTTCGAAATATTGTACCCATAATTGTGCTGTAGGACCTCGAGCTTTTAATTCATTCAGTTTATTCTGAACTGATCAATAAATAAGTTTGAGTTGCCTATACACCCTTCAATGCCTTCATAGGAAACATTTCGGCAATTGATTTGTTCAGTTAACTCATTTAACACACAATCTTCAATCTTCATGTCTTCGACGATTATCATTGACATTACAAGCCGTAACAATGTATGACCTCTGATACTTCTTCAATAAGCTTGACCATTCAACATTTTGTCGACTGAATTCGTAGCATATATTTTACCTAGAGCTTCTTTGAGTCCACTTCCGTCCATTATATATCCAATCGATCCAAGAAAGGACATGATCATATGAAATCCTCCTAATTTAACAACTATCTTACATAATTCTGAATTAGCATCCGACGCAGCTACTATTTCACGTACTTTTAGAGTAGAGAGGTTGATCAAAAGTAATTAAATACGTTTTTTGGCCATGTAACTTGGCAATATTTGTAGCGCAATGTAAAGTAGTATAAATTGTGTCTACATTACTGGCAGGATGATCAATAAAAGGAAGAAACATGACCTGAGAAGTAGAAAAATCCTTATTATTTTTAGTGAGCTGTTCGAGAAAGCCATTCCACTCAGGTAATGATGAAATATTCTTCCACTTTCCGTATAACCACAAAAAATCATACCGTTTAAATTCTTTTCTGTTAATGCTTGACCACCATGTAGATTTTGACTTGAATTTTGCTGTATCCAGGTACAATTGGTTTTTCATATGCTAGAAGAGACACGTGTGATATTGCTGCTAACTCTTTTGCATATGGTTTGGTTGTACATTTTTGTATACGGTCATTGTAAAGAACAGCATCTTTAGATCCATATCTTCTATGAAGAAACACAGAAAGGCTTAATATCGCTGAAAATGATCGTTCTCGTAATGCAGCCATTATTGCATGACTTATTGACGTGCATTTTGTTTTTAAATAAGCTATTTTTCCGTTTCTGTTTTTCATTATAACTTCTCGTAAGAAATGCAATAAACTTTTTGGTATATCTTGATTTACATCATCCAACATTTTACTTGGAGGTGGATAAGACTTGGTTTCAACGACAGATGACCGAATGTCTTCACGAATAATAGCTGCTGCAGCTTCTACAATTCGCAACCGTTCTTCTTCGGGATCCCTTTTTTATTATCATACCAAGCTTTTGATAATATATTAGCTTCTGTATCACGAAAAGATATGATTGTAAAAGATCTTACTTTTGTCGTAATTATTATATTCGTCAAATATTTTTGTTGTCTCGTAATTATAGTTTTATCATCTGGGTACATAACCCGTCAAGATATGTATGAGCTATTTCAATGTAAATTGGGAATCATCGTGATTTTCGATGTAATTAAAAATCTCTGCCATAGCTTCTGAGACTACTATCTTGGCGAGACTTCTTTCAGTAGAAGCGATCAAATCATACAAAGTATACGATCTTTCACTAATTCTCCTATAGAATCATCACGTTCTTCTGCTTTTTTTAAAAACATTGTCTTTAAACTCAAGAGTACTCACTTACTGATCTTGCACCCGCACTTCTCTTTTTTTTAGTTTCTGTTGCTGCTTCAGCTACTTGTTCACAAAATAAACAGAGCTTTTTGAAATCAAACGCTTCATTTCTTCTTTTACGAGGGACACTAGGTGATGATAAAGTTTCACTGTTTTCAATGCGTTGTTTCGATGCTGCAATAGAATTTTTACTCATGTACACTTTTCGGCTCTCTGTACGTACATTCACGGAGGTTGAATAATTAAAAAAATAATGTGACCGTCCTTTCGTTCGATACTTGCTGCTCTCAAAGTTTTTAAACCGCGAACTACATTAACAGGATAACTTTGTGATAGTGATTCATTACATATAAAACATAAATCAGACATAACTCTCAAAATTTTATATCCGTTGTAGCTAAAATACAATTTAAAACTAACGAATAAACGTGGCTAGAAGAAACTGAATTTTTGAAAAGGAAATCGGTCTTTATTATTTAGCTAAACATGTGTCCATCAACTAGCTATAAATTAAACGTTCGTATATTAGGTGTGTATAAGAATGTACGTGTATAAGAATGTAAAGCGCCCTCTAGCGCTCATAAACATTCAGTATATCCTTAGACTCCTACGAGAGAGGATTCGAATCTAGACGAGACATTTTAACAAACAACAGTCCATTGGAAATTGAGGGAGACTCTCCTTTATATGAGTACTTTACCGTGTTTTTATTACGTCTGTCAGGGTGGAATTTTGTAATTGATTTTAAACTAACTTCCCGATGAGCTAGAGACTTGAAATTTGGACAGTAGCTTAGAGTGGATGACAATGTATAAAAATATGCTTTTTATTTCGTTATAAAAACATGGTACATTAAAAAAATTTTTATTCGTAGATCATGTTTTCTTTGAGTCATGGTACATTAAAAATTTTTTTATTCGTAGATCATGTTTTCTTTGAGGTAACTAAGCTATCAATAGGGGTCAGCAGTTCTAGGTATAATCTGCACAAAAGGAAACAAATTTGAAGGTTTATACATTTCAAACTAATTGTATTTCATTTTTCTTCTTAAAATGTAATTAGCATAAATTTAAATATAATTAAAGTAAGTCTATAGTTTCAGTTAACTGTTTTTCAATTACACGACCAGATGCGGAGAATTAAAAAATATACTTGACTTATGAAATCTATTTCTAAATGTAATTAATAATTAATAAAAAATGCCAATTGTTCGTAACTATATATATTTTTAAGGTTTATAGACTTTATACGGCGTATTATATCATGTGACTAACTGTTGACCTTGCATTTTGCTGTAGATAGCCAACCATTGCACGTTCAGCGCCCTCTATTTCAAAAACGGTTTGATGTATAAAAAAATGTTTCAATTAAATTTATCGAAAATTTTATTCTCTACAATATTTATAATAAATGAAAATAGCTTTAAGGCCATAGAAAACGAGATATTTGCAACAAAAAAAAACGATTTTTTGACCTTTGACCTCGAATATCTTAAGACGCGGACACGAGATTTTATGAGACTTTTTTGAGACATTTAGAGTGACAAAATAAAGGTCTATACAAGTTTTCAGCTTATTATCTCTCATTCCGCAGTTGACCCTTTTTTTTTTTTTTTTTTTGACTAAGATGACTGGGCTAAAAATGAAATTAATTTTAATGAAACTGTATATAACAAAAGGAAACCGAAATTGAATTGTACACAAGTAAGAAATTGAAGTGTAATTAGTAATAAATACTAAATGTAATAATAGATTTTCTTAGCAGAGGCTTATTAACTTTGATAAATGTTAGGAGAGTAGGTAGTGGCTGCTATTCGAATATAGTTGTACAAGTATTCATCAGTGTGTGAATCTGTTTCTATAATTATTTTTAGTAAACGCGATCTACAAAAAATGTCCCCTGGAGCTACTAGTAGCTCGCGATCGACGGTTTGTCGATCACTGCTTTAGGGTCATACGAGTTCAAACCAACCGATCTTAAGCCAGATTTACATGTTAGTAAAATACGGCTTATAGCACGCACTTGTAATATAAAAAAATAATATCGAAATTTACGGGTACGCGTTGTACGCCGGGTATAAAAATGATAGCTTCAAAAAAAAAAAGAAAAAAGAGAAGTATATATATATAAAAAAATTGACTTCTACATAGATTGGGATATTGTTTCTTTTAATGAAATAGCATACCTAATGAAATTAAAGGGTTGTAATTCTAGATGTACACTATTTTTTCAGAAGCCTGGTATAATGCCTCGTATAAATGACTTCAAAACATAAAATAATTGCACACGTACATTTCAGGTTTTAAAAAAAGAGGGTGCACGTTATATCGCGGATATAACTAAGAATTAAAAATGTAGCTTGAAAATATAGATGCGCGTTATACGCCTGATTTTACGGTATTTTTTTAAAGTATACACATTTTTAAGTTTGCGTTAAAAAAATTATTTATTATTTCCTATTTTAGTTCGTTCTTTCTCTTTTCATATTTATTGTTATTTGTGCATAACACTACTTTTAACACTTGAATGTTCTATTTCCGAAAGATTTTTAAGGACATTCATTTTTTTTAAAATTGTCTCTAAAACCTCTCTTGTCATAATAACTGTAATTGACTGTCCTAAACAGTGGAAGCGCCCTCTAGCGACCACACGTCTTCAGTAGAGGCCAGGTAAGGAGAGAAAATGGTCGCTATGAAAAATCATCCATGTTCGTAACCCATTGTTTTTGTCAACGAAAAAAAATAGTTTGTACGCTAAAGGAGATTTAATTGACGACCCCCTCCCCCGAATTTATCACTTTTGGTTTAACTTTTAACGTCCAACGCTCTACACTCTTAATTTTTTTCTTCTTTGAGAATAAATACGAGGGCATGAGGTAATAGCTTTGTTTTAGCATAATTCTAACGAAGGAAATTCATTTCGTAGATATAGTAACGTCTAATATGTAAAGAAGCGTATTAAGTCAGCCAATGATATTGGTCTGTATATTTATTTGTTTTAGGAAGAAAGAAGGAAAATTCGTCTTCTTTTTACTTAAGTCCGTTATATTATAGTTTTTCATTTTAAAAATTCTTACTATGATTAGATTTGCAAACTACGTGTTATTTTCATTTTAGTACTTCCAGTACAAGTATCTGTTATAACTGTTCTATACTCTCGTATAATTACTTCAAGTCTATTCGTTGGTGTTGTCAACATAAAAAAATTCCGTTTCTTCCATTTTTTTTATTAACTAGTCTACTTTCACTTACTATCTTTATAAAACCAAACATTTCATAACTCTTCTGTTGGAACTGGTAGAATCAATACAATTGTTTTAATTAGTAATATTAAACATTTGAGACATAATGAATAAAAAAAAAAGGAGAAATAGTGGTTTTCCAAAAAATATTGTGTTAAGCCAATTTCGCAATCGTTTTTTGTACTTAATATTTTCTTTTGATTTCGCATTTGTCCAATACGTTCTATGTCGTCTAATCGAATCGGATGCTACCCCAATTGTTTTATAAGAATGAACTTCCGGACACTACCGTGGACACAGAGGAAAATCGCCGGAAGGAAGTAGCCAAAGCGAAAAGAGGAACTGCCATGTGGGCCAATGGCTTGTTTTTTAAAAACAAGGAGCTGCTTCTCAAACAATTTGTGAAACACCGGTCTTTGATGTGAGAAGAAAAAACCTAAAATGTTATGAATTTTCACACGATGTGCTTTAATGACTAATCTGTAGATTATCCAAATGTATGGCGTTTAAATTTATTAGTGATACGAGACATGATAAAGATACAAATTCAGATTGATTTGGTACAATAGTCATGAAAACACATTGAATGTTTTTAAAAAATTGATACTAATTTTCCATCCACGAAAAAACAGAAACGTGTATTCAAAATTGTTTCTGTCATGGTTTAATTTATATTTAAAAATTTCATCAACGCGCAACAGTTATTATTATTATGAAGTATATTTTTTAGAAATGAAACAACCTCAATGAATAAATTTCGATTAATTTTTGGTTGAAGGTTCAAATAAAGCATGGATTATGGAACTTCGCTCCCTCGTCAGCATTACATAAAACAAATTTCCTCCCATTTTTTTTATTTATTTTTTGATTGAATTGATTTACACATAAATATGTGTGATAAATTTCCATTTAACAAGCAAGAATCGCCTTAAAATTTTTATAAGAATACAAGATTTAGGTCAAATTAATTAAATCTTATTTCCAACATTATTCTCATATAAATTCGTGAACTACATATCTAATTTTCAAAGTGCACTTATATAAATTAATATAATTATATATAATATGTGTAATATAATAATACACTATTCACATTCAAATAATACACTGCCTTATTTTACGTGAAATCTGTTACACTTGTCATTTTCGACTATATACAGTTTATACTTTTTTATATTTAGTCACGTAAATTTTTGTGGGGGGGAGAGTTACAAATTATATTAATTATTATCAAATGTTTGGAGCTTTTCGTTTTTTCCTATTTATGGTAACTAATTTTAACTGTTTTTATAAATGCAACCTTTTAGTCTGATCCTAAAAAAAAAAAGATTTTGTTTTTGTTTTGAAAAATTAAGTTGGTAATGACCGCTTATCTGTAAAGTGTTTAGTGGCGTTGACTGTGTGCCGTAGGGTTTGGGTTCGAATCCCGGGAAAGAAAGGGTGGATGTTTTAAGCTTTTAGTTCTTGTGCGATTTGGGGCACTCTGTAAATATTCGTGAAGCGCAGGTCCTCTCGAGAGGTTGGTGTAAAGGAAAGACAGGTGGGAGACCAGAGTGTTCTCCAGGGTTGAGGTGGAACCTATCCAAATCGTGCTGTCACCTGAATGGTGCTTAGAAAAAGCTGCGGCTAACGACAGACGTAGGACTATCCCCTTGCCATTATGAATTTCATGGGCCTCGATCGGGTGTCATCAGAAACTACAAGTAGGCAATAATACCGAGAATTATTCAGAAACAAAACTCCCATCTACAGGTTATTTTCTTTTGTTTGCCGGTGTCACTCCGCACTTTTTTACCGGGCCCTTTTCTCTCCCGCCTTATCTTGGCTCAATGAAACCCATACATTATCGGCCGTGTCTGTGAAAGATTTCTGTTGTCCCGGGCAAGTGCTTACATTGTGGAGTCACGCTCTCTGCTCTCTCTTGATAAGGGAGGAAATAATGTCCGACGGGACCCGAAAAAATTTTATCCGGCCCCATTTTCGACTTATCGAAAGCGCTGATTGAGAAGCTTTTGCGGGAGGGGGAAAAACGAGGAGGTCTGAGGGTGAAAACTATCTCTTTTCGTACAGATAGGGGACTCTTCTTTCGTTCTTTTTCTTTTTTTGGTATAATTTTCTTCTCGTTATTTCTACGGAAAAGAACGAAGCTTTTTTTCTACTTCGTTTTGTTCTGTGTTTGTCCCTTATGACGTAAGTGAAACACGTAATCATTAAATATGCCGGGGGGGGGGGAATACCGTAACGGACCGTAGATAACGAATCTGTGAAGAAAGACCGTAGAAGTATGAAAATAGTCTGTCCTCAAAGAAAGTCGGATTTAAGAGACAAAGAAAAACATGTCGACCCTCAGTCCCTCAATCCTACTTCCTAGGTGCCAGTGGGGAAAAATGCTATCGCGCATTTTCAACACGCATGTGAAATTGCAATATATATTAGTACAATATCTCTTCGAATATCTGGCTGAGCTTACTTAATACGGTTTCTAATACTTAAATTATATGTATATATATAGTGATAAGTATTTTCATAATAATTTTTAACAGGAATGTATTTGATGTTGGTGTTTGTCTTAACGGATTAAAATTTTTTCTCAAATCACCACTAAAAATACTGTACGTTTCTATTACGTGACTGCTTTTAATTCCAGTTGGCTGTGATACCATAGTTAATTATTAAAAATTGGAAACAATTAAATTATTATTTTTCAAAAAAAAAAAAGGAGGCAGTGTTTGAGGTGTTTGCTTGCATATTTTAATTTTAATTTTTTTAATCAATTTTTCTTATTATTATACGTTTCTCATTCGTTTTGCCATTATAAAAAAACATAACTATTTTTTCTCGTTTATTTTATGTCTCACGTTTGTGATGTTGAATTTTTTAAAGCATCGTTATCGTATTTCGTAATATTACTTTTAACTTCTAAATACAACTTACTGGAAAGTAATACGTATTTATATTCAATTTTAAACCGCACCCCAAATTCTCAAAACGTTTTTTTGTGAAAAATTAAAAAGTAGTGTGAAAAGAGGTTTTATCAATATCCGATATTTACGAAATTTAAAAAAAAAATTTGTAATGAGAACTGATAAGTGAATAGTTAATTCATTTTACCAGCATTAAAAATTTTTTGAATACATACATGAATCTTATTGCTCAACCGTCAGTGTCATGTTCAATCTCTCCCATCACCAAATTTTTCGCCTTCGATTCTAAGCCGCACCCCATTTTCAATAGCCCTGGCAATGGTAAAAAGGGCGGTTATTTGGTAATATTTTTAATGCCTTTGTTTTTTTATTTATATTCGTCAGTCATTTACATGTTTCTTTTTAATATCTTCTCTGCCAACAGCTAGCTTACTGCTATTTGCAACTGAATATATAATTAATGTCAGATTTCAATAAAAATGTCTTCTGTAATAATGTCATCAATATCATTTAACAAACGGTAACTTTATTTAAAAAAAAAAAATTTAATTTGTATGTTAGTGATTTTTATTCTATTTGATTGTCGAATAACTATATTAATACAAATTGATGACAATTGAGCACTTTTATAAAATTATACTTGAAAAATTAAATAATTATGTAATGTTATTTTATTCTTTGGGGCTATCGGACTCTCACTTAGTGTTATTCTAAGTGATGGTAATGGCTGATAGAGATATAAAAAACATCTTAAGTTTTAATAAAATATGCTATAGAATATGTAAAATGCCTACATTACGTGCATAGCATATTTAAATATTCTTTTCTTTGTCTACTTGTTATAGACGAATTCATATTTATTTCAGCTATGGAAATATTAGGTGTATTTTTATTACATTTTAATCGGCTGACATCGCAACGATGAATAATAATCTCAACCAGAAGCTGAATCATCTGTCTTATTGCCACAATCATTTTCGTTTCTTGAATCTACGTTTAATCATCTAGCTCCTGAAATGAACTTCATTATTTTTACGTACACTTATTTTTTTGATGCTTCTAATTTGACATTGGATACAAACTACTATTGTGTGCTTCTCTTTTTTTTGTAAATCATATAGATCTTGCTAAGGTTGTCGATTATTTTTTGAAAAAAAATCACAACACTCGTGGTACCTTATGTGGAAAATCATAGATATCACCTCACCATCTTTTTTACTCTCTCACTCTAGCTATTAGCTGTAACCAAAACGGGGCGTGCCAAATCGATAAAGAATTAGACAGCCTAATTTTTAATTCTGATATATCATTCTCATCTGAAATGGAAGGCATAAATTTCTACTCCAAAATCTCTACTATTGGTTTCCGTTGATCGTGTTAGACGTCAAAAGTTAATTGAGCCGACCAGTTCCTTTGACAAATGCCTTAATCGTACGTAAAGAGTCAAGAAGGATAATTTGATAGCGTGCTCATGCAAACAGCTCACTTATTGTCGACCAAGTGTTTGCGCTGGTTTCTCATTTACAGGCAATCTAGAAGGATCAGGTTGCTGGAATAGCTGAGATTACACTTAATTTATATCTATCTGGCTATATAACATTGAATAATTGCTCAATTTTTGTCGATCTTTTTCGAGTTGATTTAAACAACAATGCATTAAGTTAAAGCACGAAGAATTGGAAAAAAGATACTCGAAATTACATGCATAAAAAAATCGAATTGGATCATTTAGAAAATATTTTTTTCACATCTACCAGTGTATTCTTTTTAAGGCTATCTTCGCCAAATGTGCAAAAGTCTGAACTAAACGTGGAACACATTTCAAACTGAAAAATGTCTCGATTTTCATAAAAATTCGTAACCATGCATCTCACACACCTGTTTATATAATATGCGTTTTCAAAATTTTAAAATATTCCTTCAAGGGAGTTAGTTCATTTAGCATTACGGAAAAGGTGAAAAAATAATGTAAAAAACATTTAATATGAGAAAAAAATAGATTAACTCGGATATAAATGAGTTGTAGGATAAAATAT